>JACDNR010000403.1:0-48799 GCA_013421045.1 Propylea japonica | reverse complement strand
TCTATTTTATGATTAGAAATTTCATTTGATATTTCTGAATGGAGCATTTTCATTCTTGTAGCTTCAGTACAAAGCGTGTTATTCTTGGAGTATCAGAAAATCAGTACTCAAAAATATATAAAATTCTTCCTGAAGAACCCAAAGCCATACCCATCAATAGCCGTCATATTCGCGATACTCAAGGTTGGTCAGTGGAGCCAAATCGACAGAGATGCTTATGGCAACACTGCAGGCTCAGTAAGGGTGCAGAAAGAGTTGGTAACCACGAGTCCATGCTGGTGCTTCTAGGGTGTTTTCGGCCCAAAACAGAGGTGGACCATCGTACAATGTAGGAGCTTCTTTCAGATGGTGAAAATGGAAAATAATCAATGTAATAACTCACAGCAACAAGAAAAATAATTTTCGTTGTTTGATTTTCTTGTGCTTTTTAGTTTATAATGTTGTTGTGTAGGTTTCTTGGGTGTTTAGCACTTTGTTCTTGACTAGTTAACATTTATTTACTTTTCCATAAAATATATTTCATTCCTACATATGTTTCGGCCGTATATGGCCTTTTTCAAGGAGAATATAACCATCAAATAGTTCTTTTATCGTCAAAATACCATTTAATCTGTTAAAATATAAAATACAAGACATATTTACACAGGTTAGACCATAGATCTATAATTACTATGGATGCAGAATCACGGTGACTAACAGAAGATCGACGACTTGGATACATAAGAGAGAGAAAGACTATGCGATCTTATCGAAAAGAAAAGAGATGAAGCAAGTTTGTGGGCAACTTGTCAAAATCATATGGAAGATGTAAACAAATATTTATGTGAACACAGACATTGCTGTGTCCACAATGAGTTGATGCGTTGAATATAATTCAACTGACATTGCCCATAGAACAGTATGACATTGCCCACAATAGCTCCATCACATTCAACCAAGTGACCTCTCTTTCTCATGCGTTGTCCATTCTTATTAGGTCTATGGGTTAGACACAAACAAATGATATTGGTACGAAAAAGAAAACTTTAGATTTGACCGGAATCAAAAATTCACGGGTTCGCCGCTTGAGTTTCGACGTAGTTCGACATTATTTCAATAATTTTATTTCTGACAAGACGTCAAAATAAAACCAGTCAACCATGATTCTCACAGGCCCATAGCAACGTTTAAAAATCCAATTAATTCAAAAATTTACATCTAATATTATTTTTCCATTTAGGAACGATACTTATTGTTTCAATCAGAGAAAAACTATTGATTACAACACGAGAAATATGAATACATAATACATTCCCACATTTCCACACATTTCATTCGAACAGTTCATTTTTTTACAAAAAAGAATATCAGCTTGATATTTTATATTTAGTGATCAAAAGAAAATCACTTTCGACCAAGAGCAGTTCATAATTAACAATGAAATTAGATCAATCATCAATTCTCTGAGAAAACAACCAGATACGAACACTTAGTTCATTTCTCAGCTTCAGACACGCCATCAAATTCGTTTTCATCATTAAATTCGTTAATGTATCTGTAGAAGACCATTTTTATAATTGGGAAAGCTAAAGGAACAAACGAATGTCGCTTGTTATCGAAGAAAATCAATCAATAGCGAGGCCCTTAATTGGACACTCTAGCCTTCATTGTGACCCTTTGTAGAGATTCTTTTTTTCCTTAATTAATGAAACGATGAGATTGATTAGTTTTGAAAATTTGAAGGTGGGTTTCGGCAATTGGATATTTGTCTCCCTGAGTATCTCCATAAGCGCTCTATTGGATTAATTTCTGGCGAGGTTGCTAGCCATTCATTCTCCAGATATTGCTTATTGCTTATTATTGAAGAATGTTTCATCCTGATGATGGAAATTATCTGAAAATTCGTTGTGCACCTTACGTATCAAGTATTTGAACTATTAAAACAGAATAAATACACCGCGCACAAAAATGAACGCACATTATGGAAATCTCAAATTCATTCTACAACTGAAGGTGTTTTCAATGATAATTATTTTTATCAGAATTATGATGCCTAATGTTATCCACTTTCAACGTTTTCTTTAATACAGATTTTTTTTCCAGCAGGAATAAAAAAGATGAGATTATCAGCTTTTGAATGTTATTGGTTCCATTCTGATCTCAGTTGTTCTCGATCAATTCTAGTGATCAATAGTTTTTCTTTCGTTTGGTTTTCTACACTCGATTGCTTTGCAACGCGAAACACAGCAATTTGACCAAGAGGAATGTGTCCAAGCGGTAGTTTTGCGAGAAAGAAGGGTGGACATACACAAGAATTGCAAAAAGGTTTGGAGTTTCCATCTTCTCTTCTTCTCTGTGCGGTGCTTACCGCCGAACTGAGGCCTAGTGGCCTCAGACACGAAGACAGAAATGTAAAGTTTGCCAAACAAGTGTGTCCAGAATGTTGCAGCTTTTCAGGGAGACAGGTATGAATGTCTCAAGACCAGAACAGGGTAGACCACGGGTTTAACGTGGTAACTGCCATTCAAGGACGTTACTTGAGAGTTTTCTTCGTTTAGACAACGTTTGCAACCGTTCGCCTCCTTCAAAAATCAGCCTTGAGCAAACTCATGGGGTGCAAATTGCCACTCAGATAGTAAGAAATCGCCTCAGAGGATATGATTAAAGGCCTCGTGTCGAGGAAAGAGGCCCAGCTCTTACCCCAGCCCATCGAAGGGCGCGTTTGGATTTTGCGAAAGAGCATATCCATTGGGAAGAGGCTGATTGGGAAAGAGTTCTCTTTCACAGATGAGTCTAGATCTGCCTCTACCATTGTGATCGACGTTCCTTTGTATACAGACACCAACATGAAAGATATGCTCAGTGCAATTCCTAATATACTACTGGTTTCGGGGGAGGATCGATTATGGTATGGGGTGTGGAATATCTTTGACTGCTCGCACAGACCTAGTGGTCGTTGATAATGGAGCTATGAATGCTGATAGGTATATAACATTCTTGAAGACATGCTCTTCAAGCTATTTGCCCCATACATTGGTGAAATTTTCATTTTTATGGACGGTAATTCCAGATCCCATCGTGTACGCATCGTTCAGGAGTACCTTGAAGAGGTTGAAGTCTCTCGAATGGAATGGCCAGCAAGAATTCAGATCTCAATCCGATTGAGCAGGTTTGGGACAACCTCTATAGAAGGCTGAGAAGTTCAGGAAATCATCCAGCTATCTTAATGACTTAAAAATCCAACTCAGAGAAATCTGGGAAGGATTAGATCAGAACATTTTAAGATCACTCATTTCGAGTATGAACCGTCGTTGCCGAGCTGTAATTAACGCAAGGTTTGGAAATACAGTATTAAATCACTTATCAGCATTCCAGTATTTTGAAAATTTTTTTAGTTCTCTTCTTTCACATAAGATTCGGTGACATCCTGAGTTTTCTTCCATTTAATGTGTCTTGTTTCGTTCAAATCCTTCCCGAGAGAACATAAAAATAAGTTATAAAGTCAATGTAGAGTTAATTTCATTAAATTGAGATTTTCCGAACGTGCGTTAATTTTTTTGCGCAGTGTATATGACAAAAATATCGAGTACGGATCTGGAGCACACGTGTAGCACTGCATTGAGCGGATGCACCTACAAGTAAATTCATTCATGATTCCGTCAATGTCCAATACCGATAATGTTGCACTGTATATTTGTCACCGTTCGCAGATAGATTTCATTTCATGTTGCCCGATTTATATTATGCGGTTCCATTTGATTTTAAACTTTCGCTCCAACTGAGTCGACACTCCACTGACAATATCACTGAATTGGATGGGAATATTTCGAATTTTTAATTTAATTAACTGAACAACTTTTAATCGTGTGAATTTTGTGAGAGCGCTAGATCATTCTGAATAGGAGATAACAACAGGTCATGATTATTTTATGTTGGCAATTGCTATTTTGTTCGGTTGGTGTCATGGTGTCAAGCAAAATGTGCAATGCAATAATCGATCTTGACTGAATACGTGAATTAGTGGAAAACGTATAGAAGTTTCTCTTGATTCTCTTGATGTATCTACACTGCGCAAAAAAAATTAACGCACATTCTGAAAATCTCAATTCTAATGAAAGTTAACTCTACATTAACTTTATAACTTATTTTTTATGTTCTCTCGAGAAAGTTTTGAACGAAACAAGACACATTAAATGGAAGAAAAATTCAGGATTTCACCAAATCTTATGTGAAAGAACAGAAATAAACAATTTTGAAAATACTGGAATGCTGATAAGTGATTTAATACTTGGTATTTCCACCCCTTGCGTTAATTACAGCTCGGCAACGACGGTTCATACCTTAGACTTCCTTTGTCTAAGGTTCATACTCAAAATGAGTGATCTTAAAATGTTCTGATCTAATCATTCCCAGATTTCTCTGAGTTGGATTCCTAAGTCATTAAGAGTAGCTGGATGATTTTCTGAACTTCTCAGCCTTCTATTGAGGTTGTCCCAAACCTGCTCAATCGGATTGAAATCTGGACTTCTTGCTGGCCATTCCATTCGAGAGACTTCAACCTCTTGAAGGTACCCCTGAACGATGCGCGCACGATGGGGTCTGGCATTATCGTCCATAAAAATGAAATTTTCACCAATGTATGGGCAAATGGCACTACATGCTCTTCAAGAATGTTCCTTATATACCTATCAGCATTCATAGCTCCATTATCAACGACCACTAGGTCTGTGCGAGCAGTCAAAGATATTCCACCCCATACCATAATCGATCCTCCCCGAAACCATATATATTCAGAAAATTGCATGAGCATATCTTTCATGTGGACGTCTGTATACAAGGGAACGTCGATCACAATGGTAGAGGCAGAATCTAGACTCATCTGTGAAGAGAACTCTTTCCCAATCAGCCTCTTCCTAATGGATATGCTCTCTCGCAAAATCCAAACGCGCCCTTCGATGGGCTGGGGTAAGAGCTGGGCCTCTTGTTGCTCTGAGGAGAGAATGCTTTGGGCGAGAAACTAGCCTCGTTGAAGTCTTCACAGATATTGGATTTTATCAGATCTCTGGAACTGGAAGGCGAGCTGTGAGGGTATGGTCCGAACAGCTCTGTAAGGGAGCACAATAGACCTTGAGGTCGCAGTGAACTGTAACCCCTTTCTAAACTAACTAACTTACTAGTCAGAAAGAAAGGAGGAACCTGGACACTCAGTATAATCTCTCTCGCAACCATAGAATCAAGATTTAGACCAACAGGTCCCTCCACAACCGTTGAAACCCCAGTATTGGGGCTAAGATCATCAGCAGCATTCTGGTGACACATTTTCAGGATTCAGTTTTAACCTACTTCAGAGTGAGCCTGTTAAATTCGGAAAATCGTAGTCCCAGGCAGGTGAAAACGGCGGTGAGGCATTGAACGCCACAGAGGTGCTGTTCTGCCCATTGCAAAGGGGTAGCTCTCATGTCCAGGCCATGTGACAGGCCTTCTTTTCATTGCATTTGGGAATGCAACCATCTTCTCATGAAAATACCCGTCTATAGATCTTCAGAAAATTCCTTCGAATGGCTCTTAGAGATTCCTTCTAGTGGTCTTCCCTTGCAGATGCTACTCTGGGTATACCAGGCACTAGACTTCGGGCAACTCTGGTGGTTCCCAAAAAAAGAGCATTGTTTCTGCTCAATGGGATACATATCCAGCGATCCATAAAAATGAAATTTTGCACCAATTTCACATCAAAAAAATTATTTTTCACCATATCTATTTCTTATCAAAGTGTTTAGAAGAGAAATGAGTTGTGTGGGACAGCTCCAGGTCAGAACAAAAGACCATAAGATCACTGAGCTCTGAGACACTTTTCATCAATCTTCAATGGTATGTATCTATAGATTTTCATCTGCTCGTACTAAGAAATAGAGATTGTTTGATATTAAATGTGGAATTCTTAGTAAGAAAGAAGGAGTTTCTGGAGAAGGAGAAAGCTGGGAGGAAAAAACTCTGGCGAAATCTCCCAGGGACAGATCATTCCACTAAGTTCCTACGGAACTTTGAAACAGCAAGATCCAAAAGATATCTGGATCTTAGTAAGAAACAATTACACCTCCTCTCTGGCTTCCTTAAAGGACATTGTTGAGGATGGGATTATCGGACACTGACGAGTGTAGGTTCTGTGGGGAGGAGAAAGAAACCCCCATTCACTAGTGTTTAGAATGGGAATGTGTGAGACAGCTTAAGGTCAGAACAAGTGACCATAAGATCACTGGGCTCTAAGACACTTTTTATCAATCTTGAAGAAGAAATACAGGTACTTCATTGTTGGATATTGAATGTGCAATTCTTAGTAAGAAAGAATGGAAGAACCTGGACACTCTGTATAATAAACCAGCCCTCTGGCAATCATAGAATCAAGATTAAGATCAACAGGTCCCTCCACAACCGCTGAAGCCCCAGTATTAGGGCTAAGGTCACCATTCTGGTGACCCATTTTCAGGATTCAGTTTTCCACTAACCTACTTCAGAGTGAGCCTGATAAATTCAGAAAATAGTAGTCCCAGGTAGGTGAAAACGGCGGTGAGGCATTGAAGGGCACAGAGGTCCTGGTCTGTCCATTGCAGAGGAGTAGCTCTCATGTCCAGGCCATGTGACAGCCGAGATACTCTTGAATGCCTTCTTGTCATTGCATTTGGGAATGCAACCATCTTCTGATGAAAATATCCGACTATAGATCTTCAGAAAATTCCTTCGAATGGCTCTTATAGATTCCTTCTAGTGATCTTCCCTTGCAGATGCTACTCTGGGTATACCAGGCACTAGTTCTTCGGGCAACTCTGGCGGTTTCCAAAAAAGAGCCATTGTTTTTGCTCAATGGGATACATATCCAGCGATCCATAAAATGAAATTTTGCACCAATTTCACATCAAAAGAATTATTTTTCACCATATCTATTTCTTATCATAGTGTTTAGAAGAGAAATGAGTTGTGTGGGACAGCTCCAGGTCAGAACAAAAGACCATAAGATCACTGAGCTCTTAGACACTTTTCATCAATCTTCAATGGTATGTATCTATAGATTTCATCTGCTTGTACTAAGAAATAGAGATTATTTGATATTAAATGTGAAATTCTTAGTAAGAAAGAAGGAGTTTTAGAGAAGGAGAAAGCTGAGAGGGAAAAACTCTGGCGGAATATTCCAGGGACAGATCATTCCACTAAGTTCCTTCGGAACTTTGAAACAGCAAGATCCAAAAGATATCTGGATCTTAGTAAGAAACAATTACACCTCCTCGCTGGCTTTCTTAAAGGACATTGTTGAGGATGGGATTATCGGACACTGACGAGTGTAGGTTCTGTGGGGAGGAGAAATAAACCATTTACCTAGTCACGGAATGCTTTGGCATTGCATCAAAGTGTTTAGAATGGGAATGAGTTGTGTGAGACAGCTTAAGGTCAGAAAAAGTGACCATAAGATCACTGGGCTCTAAGACTTTTTATCAATCTTGAAGAAGAAATACAGGTACTTCATTGTTAGATATTGAATGTGAAGTCGTAGTAAGAAAGAATGGAAGAACCTGGACACTCTGTATAATAAACCAACCCTCTGGCAATCATAGAATCAAGATTTAGATCAACAGGTTCCTCCACAACCGCTGAAGCCCCAGTATTAGGGCTAAGGTCACCATTCTGGTGACCCATTTTCAGGATTCAGTTTTCCACTAACCTACTTCAGTGTGAGCCTGATAAATTCGGAAAATCGTAGTCCCAGGCAGGTGAAAACGGCGGTGAAGCGTCGAAGGGCACGGAGGCGTCGTACGGTGGCGGCGGGACGGCAGCCGGCAGAGCAGGCGCTTTAGGTCTTCGAGTCAGGTAGAGCCATCAGGGAACAGGCTGGTCTGTCCGGGCAACAGAGTATTCGCGCAGTTGATCTAGTCGTCTGCGAAAACATCGCTACAGGTTCTAACCCGTTTCGTGAGGCGGTCGCAACAGGTAGCCCCGCTTGGCTCGACGCGTTCGACTTTGATTGACGGTTTTGTTACGCTCGGTTGTAGATTTGCATTAAGAAATTTATATTGTGATTCGATTGATTTTTCGGACTAGTTTTGGACAGTTTTCGTTTAATTAGTGGTGGATTTGTGAGGAAATTTTTTGCGGTGAGTTTAATTGGGTTCTTGGAGGAAGGAAGAGTTATACAGGGTGTCCAGGCGATTGACGTCAATATATTATTTTAGTTTCCTCAGACCTGTGGCTATCCAAAGATACCCATGTATGCTATGCGATTTTTTGTAGTTCTCGAGTTATGATTTTTTGAGTGT
Source organism: Propylea japonica (assembly GCA_013421045.1). Classification (NCBI taxonomy): domain Eukaryota; kingdom Metazoa; phylum Arthropoda; class Insecta; order Coleoptera; family Coccinellidae; genus Propylea; species Propylea japonica. The sequence continues at coordinate 40,517 of JACDNR010000403.1, read as the reverse complement.
TTTTCCAATGTATTTTGCCAGCTGCAGGTTTGTAAAATTCATATCTTCCTACGCAGTAGGTATTTTGCAGTTTTTATTTTTTTAACATGGTGATACTGAATGTTACTTCAATAAAAAAAATTCAGCTTCCTGAAATTACTGCAATCTACCCAAAAAAGGCTTGAAAGCTAGAACTTCAGTTTTCAGTAGGATGTGCTCTCAAACATTCATTTTCGATTTGGAAATAAAAAAAGGTGTTTTTTAGTTTTTGGCCAAGTTTGAAAACTTTGCGGAGTCCTGAGCTACGAAAGTCATACGGAAAAAAAAGATATTAGATCGGACCTTTTTTGTTTTAATCAGCTTTGGAAAGCTTTTTTGAATTTTTATGGTAAATTAAACTTAAAAAAGGGATTCTAAATTGATATAATTGAAATTCTTGTGTTTTTGATGTTTGGGCAGATTCCAAATTTCACTTTTCAAAAGTTACACCTACAAAAATAATTTATGATTTCCATATTTGTCGATTCAGAAAACTCCGGACAAAATGGTAAATGGTAAATTTAGTGGCTAGTTCAATCAAATGTTGTAACTGCAAATGAATAATTGAATAAGTTAGAAAAACTGTTTCAGAAATTAATTGTTATACAGAACTTTTCTTTGGGAGGTTTCTTTTTAATATTTTTCCATTTTTAATTCGGAATTTTGATAATTTCAATGAAATTTGGAGTTATAATTAAAAAAATGATACTGGTATCAATTTGCCTAGAATAATTTGAGGTAAAAAAGTGAAGACAGTAAGTGGTCACTGTTAATTCTTCTATTCCAACGAAAGATCAAGCAGAATATTTAATAGAAATGGATTCTGATGAAGTTCAAGAAAATGAAGTGAAATGAAAAATTTTTTCTGACATTTTAAATTTCATTCGAATGAATTGAAAAAAAATTATATTCTGAAAGCAACCACTTCTCTCCATATTAAGTTATTTGAATTGTCGATCAGAAGGCAGAATATCCTTGTGCTAGTTTTTTATATATTCGTTACATCAACATAATTTACATATTGGAAGATGATTATCATTCCTAATATTCATATTCCTGTTATGATATATTCTGTATACAGACAGAGAAGAATATAGTTCGTGCAAAAAGATATTTAAGGTATGGAAATAATGAGAATATTTAGCATCATATTCAATAAAAGGACAATCATGAAAAAAAAACTCATATTTATGTTGAATAGTTTTCTTTATCAATTTTATATTCATAACTTCCATGATATTTGTACTTAAATTGTTGGTTATTTGTCATCATATAATGTGTATAACCTGTGGATTTCCATAACTTCCATTACAGTAGAGTTTCGGCTAGTACTAATGTATTATTATGAAATATAATTCCGAAAACTGTGTGAAACTGAGATATTCTCGCACGATTAGCTACAAAATTGGACGGAATATCTTTAAAATATAATTATGAAACTATCGATATATTTTGATACTGATTCATAACACAAAAAAGTTCGAAGGAAAGACATTTTTCAGTTAATCTTACACCATTCCAATCCAACAAACTAATTTAAGATACAAACGTTTTCACCATTTTGCAACCACCTATGAAAGAAACCTGTTACGAGTATTATACATAATTTTTTTTATTCACTGATTGTTAATTCAAATCAATCAAAATTTTCATGAATAATATTCGGAAATTTCATCATTGAATAATGTTGGTTGGCACAACAACATACAGGGTGAGTCTTTGATTAGTAGGTACATATATTTTAACCGTAGGTTCCTGAGGTCAAAAGAAACACTTTTTTCCTCAACCATTTTTTCCGATTCGCCCTGGTTAAAAAGATACAGGCTGTTGAAAATTCATGGAAAACATAAATTTTCAGTAATATCTCGCAAACTATTTCTTCAAATGAAATGATTTTGGAACATAGTTTTTCATGAATATGATTAATCTTTTCCGACTATAAAATTCCGAGTAATTCGATGTCGAAAGAAAAAAAATCTTAGAAATTCGAGAAATGGGTACTTTGGCTGAATGCAACTCTGTAGAAAATATTCACAGAATTCAATTTTCCCTATGTGGTCACTTTGACAAATTTCAAGAATAATTCGTGAATTTGTTATCTGGAATGATGAATGGTAAGAGAACTAGCGGATTTTCTTTAAAAATGGGGTTACAATGAATAAGCTCACCTCTAATACTTCTTCAGTGTAAATCCTTATCTATTCAAGCAAATTTCCACACCACTTTCGAAGTACCTATTGCAATTTTGTTTCGTTGAGCTTTGACATACGTTGTTCCAAATTTATATTACGTTAGAATACGTTCATTTCTCATTATTCATCATATTTATTACTACTAAATGACCTTAATAAGTAATTATTCATGAAGTCGTATGATTTTGAAAAAAACAAACTAACCACAGAACACCGATGTTTAAGAATCTACACCATTTCCAAGTGTATTTCAGAAATCGTCAATTGTATTTCAGAATAGTCAATTGTATTTCAGAAAGCGTCAATTGTATTTCAGATTAGTCAATTGTATATCAGAAATCGTCAATTGTATTTCAGAAAACATCACTGAATTACAAATGACGGGTTCTGAAATACATATGATATAATCTGAAATACAATTGACGCTTCCTGAAATACAATTGACTAATCTAAAATACAAGTGACGCTTTCTGAAATACAATTGACTAATCTGAAATACAACTGACTATCTGAAATACAATGACGCTTTCTGAAATACACTTGGAAATGGTGTAGTGTCACGTCTGTGACTTTCACCATGCGGACCATAGAGAAAAGTTTGTTCTATGATGCGGACACCCCTTGAAATTCAATCGCCCCAACTGGTGTTTATGAAGCTGAAATGTCATGCGTGTTATGGTGAGTTGTTGTTCTGATTTCGGAAACTCTTGCACGGAAGATTTCAAGAGATATTGGAAATGAATGCTATAGCTAGAATAGGTGGTTTGAAAGTTAATCAGATATAATTATAAATGAAGTATACATCAAGAACTGAATATTCTGTTTCATCACCAGCAAAATTTTGGATGAATCGATCATTGCATTAGAAATACAACTGGTATTGAAAAGGTGAGTTTATATTTCTTTCTTTAATACAGCAGCTCATTTGAAAATTTTGAATGGTATATCTACTCGTTTCTTTGATACAATAGCTTATTTCAAAGGCTTGCATGCTATATCTCGTATTTTCAAAAATTCAGTGGTTAGTTTACCAGTGGCGGCATAGCTCATTCTGAAAATAAAAAGGGCCATATCTTCTTATTTAGGCCGAATCGGAAAAAATGGTAGAGGAAAAAAGTGTTTCTTTTGACCTCAGGAACCTACAGTTAAAATATATGTACTAATCAAAGACTCACCCTGTATATTCTCTTCTGGCCAATAATGCTTCCCGAAAATTTGGAGAGGAATAAAAGTGATGGAAGTTGCCAGAATAATATTTCAATAGTAACTTAATACTTGTATGCACAAAATACACACCCAATTCCTATTCCTCTAAAATCGAATATCCACTTTTATCACCGTTATATTCCTTGCAAACATTCCGAAGCGAAAATCATGGCCTGGCTTGCATGACCCATTTTCATTTTATCAGTTGAAGCAGAAAGAATGACGAGCTGAAGATGCTGCATCGTGTCATTTTATTGAGGAGCATCTCCGGCATGCAAAGTGGGGGGAAATAATAGCCCTAGCTGTGCCAACGTTGGTTTAATGGAAAATCGATTTCTAATGTTTACATTGGTTCGCCACTGAAACATTTTTGAGGAAGAAAGGGCCGACATTATTGGTGCTGAGCCGTCGTAATGATATGAGTTGTACCGGAAGAAAAAAAAGGGTGAACTGAACGTTTGGTGTTTTCAGAGTGAAATCCAATAGCGCTTTCTTTGTTCTTTCATTTCAAATCTCCAGGCAATTTTACCGATTTGAGTTATTATCAGATCTTTGATAACCTATGCTGGATTCACAATGGACGTAACCATAAAAGTCTCGAAACGTAAACGAAAAACGCAAAGTTGAACCAATGCAAATCATAAGGAACTGTTCACGTTGAGCTTATGGTAGTCCGTAATTCTTACGTTTAATTATAGGAATTTGTTCACATTCTGTGAGTTAACCCAACTTATAATATATTTTTGTTCTTTGAGACTGGGTACATGACCAACGGTCGAGCCCAATACGTCAAAATGACGTAAAAAGACAAGACAACACGTTTTTTAAACATCGTCTCAATAAAAACCATAGACATTCATAAGTCTATGATATAGTATATAACATTACTAGCAAGGTAAGAGGTTTTTACTGGCGAAGGAGGATATAATTGACGAGCCGCAGGCGAGTCAGTTACCTCCTTGAGCCAGTAAAACCCGTTACCTTGCGTGTATTGTTTTATATTTTATTTGTTTCTCGTTTGTAAATTCCAAAAAAATCTCAATAATTTGTCGCAAATGTCGTAAGCTATTTATGATTATTTATGACATCGGAAAATTATGACAACTGTCAGTGGCTTTACAAGAGGGAAGTCCTTCGAGAATATTTGCTAATTTGTGACGAAAAAGGCCAGATCCAAATGAAACAAGGTATGAATATCGTTTTTTAATATTTTTATAACGTTTATTACTGAAAATATTTAATCCAGGAACGATGAAATTAGAAGGATAAATGAAATTAGAAGCAAGTACGTGAAAAGGAAAGCAAATAGATACGAATAAAACAAGGTACTAATATCGTTTTTGAATAGTTTGAGAACATGTATTGAGAAATACATTTGTTCCAGGAACTCTGAGATTAGAAGAATAAATTAAATTAGAAGCAAGTACTTGACAACTTCCAATGTAAATAATACTACTAACTTGTAAAAGTTTTACAAGTTAACTGTCAATTTTACAAGTTAGTGACTTGAAAAAATAAACTTCCTTGATTAATATTATGTTTTTGGAAACTGACGTTTACAAATGAGAAACAAATAAAAAACAGACTTAAATACTTCATATATTTTCAATTAATGACAACACTTCACAATAATCAATTGTCAAAAAATTCATAGAACACTTATTATAAAGGTACAGAAACATCTTGTTTTCTCTGACATCTTCTTACTCTACAAAAACGTCTATAATTTGCTACTGCGCCCCAAATTCATTCTGAACACCATAACGTTCACGGACAAAGTACGTTTACGTGTTCGATATGGTTATTGGTTACGTCCATTGTGAATCAGCACTTAGATGTAATCGAATGTTAATTTGGAAATGAAATATATTTAGTACAACCTTACAACCTGAGTTATTCTCAATTTATCGAAGTATATAGATAAGAATCATTTTATATGATTTGGTTGAAAGATATCAATGCCTTCCACTTTTACATATATCTTACAGAATACGAAGTCAAATGAATTACGAGAATCGACATCTGCAGGGTCACAAAATCAAAATTAATAATTAGAAAGTGACAGACTTGGGTTTTCTCCAACACTTTCGGTTATATCAGCAATATTCTTGGCTGTTCTTGAGCGACGTGTGCGGGTTTTATTCTTCACATCACTAACTTGTCCCAACAGCACGAATTTTTCTACCAATTTCTTTATTGCGGTCCGACAAGGTGCTTCACGACGACCAAAAATGTTCTAGTTTAACGAACAGTCTCTGCCAAATTATCACCATTTTTATAGCGAAACTTCCATAATATCAAACAATAAAACTGAAATTTTTAAAATGTTCAACTAGGGCCAACCGAAAACACCTTTAATTTTATCGTTCATTCATCAAAGTACCCCGCACATTTTGTATGGGAATTGGCTCCCGGTGGATTTGGCTGAAAATTTGATATGATGTTCTACTAATCCTTCAGATCAAATGTCTAAACAGTCACGAAGCTGAAAAATGCATACTTCTAGGAGTTTTTAGCGATTTTTTTTATCCATTATGGCTTACGTATTACCGTTCACACAGAAATGTTTGAAAATATTTCGAATTGACAGAATCTGCTTTCAATAATCACGAAATCAAAGATTATATAGTATACTCTATAATCTATGCACGAAATATTCTCAAACATTTCTGTGTGAACGGTAATACGTAAGCCATAATGGATACAAAAATCGCTAAAAACTCCTAGAAGTATGCATTTTCAGCTTCGTGACTGTAGAGACATTTGATCAGAAGGATTAGTAGAACATCATATCAAATTTTCAGCCAAATCCACCGGGAGCCAATTCTCATACAAAATGTGCGGGGTCCTTTCGATTGTTTCAATTCAATATCATTGGAAATTTGGTACGCTGTTTCCTCAGTAAGAAATGGATAAAAAATAAAATTCTTCTGCCTAATCGTTATGCTTCGAAAAATACATAAACACAACCGTAAAGTACGCTCGGCACTTTATTTAAGCACTATTTCAAATAACAAATTATCAGCTACAAATGAACACTCCGACATGTCACATCCGCCCTCAGAAAACGTATAGAGAACCCCAGTATCTTGTTAGAGCGTTAGAGCTTGCTCTAATAACCCCCTACATGTTCAATGAAAATCGCTGGAAATCTAATTACAACGCCAGAAACAAACACGCTTCTCCGTTTCAGGTATCTAACCTAATTGAAGCATATGATAACAATTTTAACCAATTATTGGCGTAGATTAGCTTAGGCGAGTTAGATGAGGGCTGATATTACGAATGGTATAATATTATTCAGAAATGGAATTTTATGAGGGTAGGAAAAGGTAATGAAAGAAACCTGTGTTTTCTAGCTATAAAAGCTTTTGCGAGTTGTTTATATTGAAAAAAATAAGATAGGTTATTTTCGGCACTCGTTCATTGTTGAATGAATAAGCATATTACCTCAAAGTTTTGTATGTATGACTGAAGATTGATACTAAATACAGTGGAACTTCCCAATAACGGAAGCGCTAAATCCGCAAAAAAAATTCGTTATGAAGGAATTCGTTATACAGAAAATTTGTTTCTATAGTCGGCAATGTCGCGGTCGACTTCACTGATTTAAGTTTATCATTCAAACTTAAGCACTTCATTTTCGCCATTTTCGCACAACTTTTCACACTAGCGTAATGGTTAGATTGAAAACAAACAGCCAGGGGTGTATTTAAAACTGTTTCAGAAGGATCTCTCTGCCCGCCGTAATGATTAAGTTTAAGGTCGGGATTTATTACGTACGTCCGGAAAAATTTCGGAAAAACCCACCCTTATACCTTCTTATCAATACCCATTCAAAGAGTGATGTTTTTTGAATATTTCGTTATAGGGAGAATCTACTTCGTTTTAGAGGGTGTTTTTAACATGGAATTTGGATTCAAGGTGCAATATCTTGTACGAAATTCATTGTACAGAGAATTTCGTTATACAGAAGTTCGTTATAGGGAAATTCCACTGTATGTAAAAAATCGATAAATAAAAATATCAAAATTTTACGGTGCTGATTTACCAATCCTTTTTGAAAATTGGATCATTCAGTTCTACAATTTTCATTCTCAAATAGGAATATTAGAGTGTTTTTCGATATTAGAGTTTTATATTCCTGTATTAACGCAGCTCTCACAAGTTTTGGCGTACTTCTTTGAATTGGTATCGTATATTTCACTGCAATATTTCAGCTAGATCGAATCGACAAATTCTGAATTTTTCGAAAAAATGGATAATTAAGAGATTAATTGAATTTGTTCTGATCCTCTCAAAAATCTGCAAAAGTAGTCAGTACAGGAATTTTCACCCACAAAATAAATTTCATTCGACTCGGATATTTGTTTTTGAAAATTTTTCAATATTTCGATAGATTGTCCTATATATTTCTGTTAACACAATGATCACAAAATCTCGTGTTAGGATTTTCATGAGTATCTTGCAAAATCTTGCAAAATTTCATTTCAATCAGTTTCGAACAAAAAATTTCGAATGGCTATATTTATGGAAAGCCCTGCACGATTTGGCTGGTTAAGTAGTTAACGCACTTTACTTCAGCATTTAGGAACCGAACTCACCCTGAAAATCTCAAGTTTTTAGGACAATTCCTTCGAAAGTTATCGTGTTGATGGACGGACGACCCCACAGACAGAATTCAATTTGACCGCGGATTCGTCATAAGAGAGTCGAACATTATTGTTTGAGATCATTTTCGGCCCAACAAAATTACAAACATTTGGGCAAAAGAATCAGTGAGTCGAACCTCGAAACCGAAATCTCAAATGTAAGATGCTTTCAAAAATGAACTACACTCAACATTTACATGATTGTACGAGAAGTAATGACTTTAACAAGATATTTAAATATGGTTTAAGAAAAACAAAATTCACACATAAACTTGTATAATATGGTCTCGATAAAAATGATTTCTTGCGAGAGGAAATTCCTAAAAACTTTCAGGGAAGGTTGAATATTTGAATAGAAAAGCTGTATTCATGAAGTGAAAGAATGAAACTGAAAGTTCCCTGGATGTATAAACCATTTATTCAATTCGAATGCGCATAAACTTCTGACTTCTCGTTGAAGTTTTTAAGAATTTCTGTCCCTGCTACCGCTGCTGAAATGAAAATAGGGCAAGCAAGCCAGACTCCGAAATATTTGTGGGTATAGGGCGAAACATGGGTCTAAATCTGTGTGTGATCAGTCATCTCCGAAATCCTTTCACATAAATTGGACAGAATATGCGGATTTCTGTCATTGGCCCTTTGACAAATCCCTTTTGGACGGAGAACTTCGATCCCAAGTCTGAAGGAATCGATCTCCTTGGTTTTCAAATGACTGACTAGTTCAGAAAAATTAATGAAATTTTTGCATAACCAAATCGCAAAGTGGCTGCCCTATGTCCTCGATAGCCTCACGAATTCCATCTTTGAGGTCTTGAATCGACGCTGGGCTATTGGCGTAGACCTTCTCTTTCACGTGGCCCCAAAGGAAGAAGTCGAAAGGTGTTAAATCACAAGATCTCGGTGGCCAATTGTGATCACCTCTTCGAGAGATAACACGGTTCGGAAACTTTTTCCGCAAAAGATCAATGGTTTCGTTGCTTGTGTGGCACGTAGCGCCGTCTTGTTGAAAGTAAACTTTGTCCAGATCAATACTACCAGAAAAAAATCTGGAATACCTAATTCCAAAGAACGACAAGGAATGGACAAACACTCTCGGCTTCAGTAGCAGTATTTTCGGCTGTTCTTGAGCGATGTGCACGGGTTTTATTCTTCACATCACTAACTTGTCCCAACAGCTCGAATTTTCCTCCATTTTCTTTATTGCGGTCTGACAAGGTGCTTCACGACGACCCAAAAATGTTCGAGTTTTACGAACCGTCTCTGCCAAATGTTCACCATTTTTATAGTGAATTTTAATAATTTCAATGCGCTCTTAAAGCGTGTATCGTTCCATTTTTATTCATGGAGTAGTTTCTACTTCAAATGTCAAAAAATGACAGTTTCAAATGTGACATCTACGGAAATAGCGGGCTATTCAATATAACACCTCTCAATGGAAAACCCTTCATATTCACGAGTTTGTAGAAAATATCTCATTATTTCAATCTCAAACATTAAAAGAATTCATATTTTCAGTTAATCCATATCACGTGCCTTTCAAATTCAACTCAGTAAACATTCCCGGAATATTCCCTCACGCTCTATCGATTCAGGAATGGAGCAGAACCTGAATATTTTCGAGAGAAACGAAATTCATTTCAAATTTGTAATTATTCGCTCCATTCAGGTTGGATTAGATTACAAATACCCTTCATTACATGGAAAGCAAGATGAGTCAATTTGTAGAACGTAACATTTTCATTTATAAAGCCCAGGTAACTGGAATTAGGAGGAGAGTTGGATTCTAGAAGCGGAAAAGTTAATATAAACTTGATATTTGCACCTGTTTCGTTGGACTTTATGATTAAGATATTGTGGAATGGAATGATTTTCGAATTTGATTAAGGATTAGTTCATTCATTATTTAGGTTTCGAAATAGGTGAGAACTAAAGTAACTGGTCTGATGGCCATGAACAAAATAAAAATATTTTTGAAAGATGATACTACCGCCTTTCATTGAAGTGGATCAACATGAAAACATACAACTTTAAAATGTAATAAATATTCTTTTAAAAAATTTTAGTAAAAAAATGTACTTATTTTCTTAGTAAATTCGCAATAGTACAATAACTTGCACATTGAAGTACAATTTTTTCTCAATCAGCTAACACGCAGAGATATTAGCTACAAAACGATACCAACATAATTTCTGTGAGTTACATATTTGAAAGTAATTGCTGTTCGAACATGACCCTTATGAAAATTGATAAAATGAAAAACCTCAGTACAGTACTTTCGATAATTTTTCAAAATCATCAAACGAACAAATTAATCGTAAAAATTGCTCAAAATGGCTGCCTCTGTTCTGTAGACAGGCAGTGGCTTTTACATATTTTACTTAACTCTTTTAAGAATTTTTTATGGCGTTTTCGAGTTAAATATTTTCATATTGTTATACTTCAATGAAAGGTGGTAGTATCATCTTTCAAAAAACATTTTATTACATCTGTAGTACCTTTATGTCCAAAGCAATCGATATTATTTGAAAGAGTCAAGGAAAATAAAAAAAGTAAATTTAAAATGGGGGCTACTCCAAAACTAAGGTGGTAAACTTCCAAATTGGGTGTTATTGTCGATAATATTAGGTATTTTTGATGACCTTAAATTATCGCCAAGTCATGACCAAACACACTGTATATACAGTGTGTGGCGATAATTTATACACTGTATATACAGTGTGTTTGGTCATGACTTGGCGATAATTTAAGGGAATCAAAAATACCTAATATTATCGACAATAACACCCAAATTTGGAAGTTTACCACTACTCGTTTGAAGTGAAATTAAGTGCACTTATTTTCCATACACTATTATATACACATCGTCGGAATTCTTGTGTTCTACGTTAATTGTAAGAAAACCTTTGTCTTACTAGATCTGTGCCAAAGAACAGTTTATTTTCGATTTTTTTTAAAAGTGATTTATTCATTAATGTCCATTTTGTCTGCTTCAAAGTGATCACCCTCACCTCAGATATAATGCACTCATACCGGCGCTCCTTCCAATCCTCAGAGCACTTCTGAAGTCCGCTTCTAGGTATGGCCATTAGCTCGATCTTCGATTCTTTCTCTATCTCATAAATTGTGGCAAGACGCTTTTCTTTCATGTGTTGTTTTTGTCTGAAACATTGATAAGTGAGCTGGTTCATTTGCACCTGTTGAGAATGGGATTATCGGACACTGACGAGTGTAGGTTCTGTGAGGAGGAGGAAGAAACCCCTATTCACCTAGTCAGGGAATGACTTGGCATTGCGAGCCTAAGGAGAGAATGCCTTGGGTGAAAACCCCGTAAGAGCGAGGAACTAGCCTCGTTGAAACCTTAACAGATATTGGATTTCATCAGATCTTTGGAACTAGAAGGCGAGCTGAAGAGGGTGGTCAGAACAGCTCTGTAAGGGGGCACAATAGACCTTGAGGTTGCAGTGAACTGTAACCCCTTTTTAAACTATACATTCTTTTCGAAAGCCACAAATAGAAGATCGTGACTAACCTTTTCAATTGTCAACAACAAACTACTAATTCAAATTGACTGATAATGCCAATGTACGATGAACATATGAGTACCAACATTACAGAAAAAATTCAACTTTTTTCTCGAACAGAACGAGTATTGAAGTCCTCTAGAAACAAACCCACAACCACTCATTCAATATAGCAATACCATCATTTTTTCCAAGACCAACAAACGCGCAAAAACAATATAAACATTCCTTACCACACCCTATCATCATAAATATTTTCTTGGCGTCAGCAGCATACTTTTCCAGCCGAAAAACCGAGAAATGTCGACTTTCATAACTTGTCTGGCGTTCCAAACAGCGACGTTCCAGTAACAGGTTGGCTTAGCAATCAATCACATGGTGTGAAGGAGATGAATGGTTATATTCGAATATTCTTCCCTTCCCTGTTTTATTCTACTGCTGGCAAAAAGGGAGCCATATGGGTTTAAAGGGGAGATCTTCTTATTTTGTGTTTCGTTATTGAAAAAATATGAAACTATGGTTTCAGCAGCTGTGACTTTGAACGTTGCTCCCAGCGTGGTCTTGTCAGGGTTTTTGGGTTTACTTTATTATGGGGGAAGAATAGATATGATCAGGAATTGTTATAAGTTTATTTTCTTATGCTTGCTTGGTTCAAAAAGTGTGCCGAAGTAGTTGAGGTTGGTCTCAAAAAGCTCAGTTGGACAGTAATTCTACAGGGCTATCCCACCTTTCGTGAACAATTTTCGAATGGAATAATATGGATACATACTTTAAATTTTTAAGGATTATGGAGGATCTTAAATAGGTCGTTTGAGTTCGTATTTGGTAGGATTCGGTCAAATAGTTTTCGAGTTATGATTATTGGAAATTTCATAGGACCACAGCTCGTCTGTAGCATAGGGAGACTCTTTTACAAAAGACAGGTTGGCTTAGCAATCAATCACATGGTGTGAAGGAGATGAATGGTTATATTCGAATATTCTTTCCTTCCTGTTTTATTCATACTGCCGGCAAAAAGGGAGCCAGATGGGTTTAAAGGGGAGATCTTCTTATTTATGTGTTCGTTATTGAAAAAATATGAAACTATGGTTTCAGCAGCTGTGACTTTGAACGTTGCTCCCAGCCAGCGTGGTCTTGTCAGGGTTTTTGGGTTTAGTTTATTATGAGGGAAGATTGGATAGTATCTGAAATTGTTATTCGTTTTTTTGTGTGTGCTTGGTCTTAGGAGCGTGCCATAGTAGCTGAGGGTGGTCTCGAATGGCTCAGTTGGTTATTATGTCCAGCTGTACGTGAACATCCCAACTTCAGAACAAAATAAGCAAAAGACTTGAAATTTGAAGAGCTCGTGCTGGTTTCCACTGAGGTCTATTTTGACGCACATCAGTTTCAAAGTTTTTAATTAACTCCAGTATCTGAGAGGCTTCAAGGAGGCTGAATCTGAATTCTTTCAATGGTTTTTCGGTCCGAAACATTCTTCGCGCAGGCTCACAAAAGCACAGAATTCACATTCGTCAGTCTGCTCAGCCAATTTGCATAATATGCTTTCCAAGGCAACAATGTTGTGCTCTGAAGAGGCGAGATCCAATTACTTTTTGGACCTCGCAGTTTCAATGCTTTTGAAATATATTATATTCCTGGAAGATTCCTCCAGAGTGCTCGTCTGTTAGTTTCTTTCTTCTCCAAAGACTCTTTCTTATAGGTGCATTTGTCCATTTCACAGAAGGGTTCGGGGCTAGTGAGTGGCGTTTGTTATCATTTTCTCGTTTATGTGTTAACCTTTTTGTTTTTTATTCCTGAGTGCCAAGACTCTCTTCTGAATAGACCTTGTTGCTCTTGACTACTTTATTATGTTCATTCTTCAATAGGAAGTTTTTGAAGAAGGAAGAAATTGACAGATAAATACTCTGAAGGAATCTTCAGGGAATGGTACATTTCAAAAAGTGTCTAAACTTCGAAAAGTATTTGGATCTGAACAAAATAAGTTGAGCCACAGTTCTTACTGGCTTTTTAACATAATTTTGTTGACTCAGGAAGCACCTATATGATGATAATTGGTTGAACAGAAACTGAAAAATACCCTACCACTGCCAGCCTGCACTAAGAATGTTTTGGATAATAGAATATCAAAGAAACGTGGTAGATATGTGACCGTTCTGTTTCATAGGTATCAGTTAGTGGATTAAAATCACGTAAACCATTTTGGTCCAGTTATTTTCTGACCTCGAAGCGATAAAGCAATTTGGCAATGCGAGTGGAACACATGTAATATTCAAAACAAAGATTTAATAACTCATCCCTCCAATAAAGTTCCTGGATTTGATTTTCCAAGGAAAATTTGGACTGTTCTTAATCGTATAAAAACAGGTCATGGTCGTTGTAATAGCATGCTTTTCAAGTGGAATCCAATTACGAGTTCTAGTTGCGAATGCGGTGAAGCAGAGGAGACTATAGAATATCTGATAAATAATTGTCCAATATTTAAATTTCAAGATGGCTTAAGGGCTATACATGAAGTTACAGTCGTTTTTAAATTGGGTTGTTAATTTTAAATAGATTTTTCCGCCGACCTCGAAATAAAAGGTGATTTTAATGTGTATGAAATCGATCATTAATGACCCATTTTAATGCTCAATTTTTTGGCTATTTTAACGTGCAATCCTCATGGCAACCGTTCACAAAGTATTCAGAAGCACTACGAGAAATGTCAAAAACTCTACTGGAACATAGATACATAGAAATTTCATTATGACAAATGTATGTCTTGTGCAAATGAGAATGTATTTCAATCAAGAATTCATTCGAACTATTAAAGCGTTCGCTCCGCACACGCTTAAAATTTCTTGACCATTAGTCGCTGTCTTTAATAACCTAGTTGATTAAATAACTATTATAGTTTTAATAATTTCATATTTGTCCCTTCTTTCTGCTTTAATTTTTTCGTTTCAGATTCACAATTCTGACGGCGTCTTGGAGAGGGTTATCGGTTGTATGAATAAAGAATAAATCCTTCAATATTCGAATAGTTTTGAAGTGTTAGTTTTGTTGGAAAGGCAAGACAGAGTTTTTCTACTAGATTTTCCCCTGACCTCTGGTATCATACCAAAAAATAGTATGGTACTCCGTTTTGCACTAACTCAGTCAGGGATTTTGGTTTTTTTTTATGCATTGTATTATGTGGGGCTACTCCAAAACTAAGGTGGTAAACTTTGGGTGTTATTGTCGATAATTTAAGGGCATCAAAAATAGCTAATATTATCGACAATAACACCCAAATTTGGAAGATTACCACCTTAGTTTTGGAGTAGCCCCCATCTCCGGTATGAGTGCATTATATCTGAGGTGAGGGTGATCCCTTTGAAGCAGACAAAATGGACATTAATGAATAAATTACTTTAAAAAAATCCGGAATCAACTGTTCTTTGGCACAGATCTAGTAAGACAAAGGTTTTTTACAATTAACGTAGAACACAAGAATTCCGACGATGTGTATATAATAGTGTATGGAGAATAAGTGCACTTAATTCCACTTCAAACGAGTAGTAACGACTAGAATGAGCCCATTCCAACGCCTGTTTTTCTAGTTAGCTTTCCCATTCAACATCGATAAAACTGCCAACATAATAAACTTAAGAATATAAACTGCCCCTAGTTCAGCTCTAATTCCACTAGAATACCTCCGTTATTATTCCAGCTGGCCATTGACATAAGCCAATGGAGTTATTCGGAAACTTCAACGATTGTCGAAGGGCTTCTTTAGGGCTAATTTCCTGTTCCCATTTCCACCTTTATGGCTTCGGATGAGTGTACTCCATTATTTCGGGGTTTGGAACGTTGAAAGATACGACTTACGGGGGTTATTAATTAGGGGTATAATTAGAGTTTAAGCTTGTCTGAAAGGCAATCTGTTCGTTTCGTTATTGTTTCGTTATGTAATTATTGAAGAGAGGATGTTTGAATTTTTACGCTGGTAGGATCGAAGGAGGCACTGATGCTGAGTTGAGGAGTTTCTTCGTCGATTCCCTTGTTCTCTCTAGCCTGCTATGGAAATTTCAAACAGATGGGTTTGTTCGGAAATTATTGTTTCAAAAATTTCCATATCTATCGAGATCTACACCATTTCCAAGTGTATTTCAGAAAGCGTCAATTGTATTTCAGAATAGTTCAATTGTATTTCAGAAAGCGTCAGTTGTATTTCAGATTATATCATATGTATTTCAAAACCCGTCATTTGTAATTCAGAATAGGAATATTATTTTAATTTCCAAATATCACAATTATCTCGATTTCAGTGTGGTCTTGGGACTGAGGAGGATAAATCGTATTTAAAGTGAACAATTCTGCTATATGTAAATGTGTGTAGGTACCTATCAATTGAATTTCGAATGACCATTTCCGAAATACAAATTCGGAACTGACTGATCTGAATTACAAGTGATGTTTTCTGAAATGCAATTGATGATTTCTGATATACAATTGACTAATCTGAAATACAATTGACGCTTTCTGAAATACAATTGACTAATCTGAAATACAATTGACTATTCTGAAATACAATTGACAATTTCTGAAATACAATTGATGCTTTCTGAAATACACTTGGAAATGGTTGTAGTTGTAGTTGTAAATAGCTATTTTTTAATTACATTAATCGAATAATGATACTAATGATTTGAGGAAACATTTGCAGTAGGAAGCTTCGTTGATTTTTCATATTTGAATAATAATATTACCTCTTCATTTGTAAATTAAACTTTCACTTTAAATCTACATTGAAAACTTCGAAGTATGAGGAAGTTCCTTAGGAAATAATCGTGTTTACGTTCAGCTGTTATTTTGTCATAAAAGTGAATGGGCTATATGTCGTTTTTGATATCTCAGTGTGATTAAAGTAGCATGTGCGTGTTTTTATTTATTATGATTTGATAAAATGTGATCATCGAAATGTTCTTCAACACGATACTATAAGAAAAGAAAAAAAATTAAGAAAATCCTGAGCAGGAGCTTTTGAAAGCTCGTTTTTCGGTGGAGCATAGGTTGTATTACCTCAAAATTTTATGTGAGATTTGAGATTCATACCAAATATATAAATGCAGAATCTCAGCACAATCGGAATTATATTTTAAAAATAATTCAAAAAATGTAATATGTATAAAATAAATGATTACAAGTATTTAATTGTATAGTTCTAATGTAGCGATCCTTTAGAAATTTTGCGTGAACATTCAGTATATCAGTTTTGATTCACAGAATAAAATTTACTTGAATCGGTTATTCTGTCATGGAATATAGAGATTCTTCTTTTCAATATTCCAATTAAATTTTCTATGGTTCTGTTGACACCATGGCCGCAAAATTATCCATGAAAACTCAGCATAATAGTCTTCATTCACAAAAAAATTTCACCTAAATCGGATATCTTCTTATGAAAATGTAAAGATTCTTCTTTTCAATATTCCCAATGAATTTTTTATGGTTCTGTTTTTTTGAGAATATGAAGTTTCTTCCCTTTTTTTTCTCTCAAAAAGATTTTCTCTGATAAGTTTGACCATCTGTCACAAAAGCTGGAATGTTACTCTCTCAACATTCTGAAGGGTTTTTCAATAAGAGGTGTTATTTTGAATAGCCCGCTATTTCGGTAGATGTCGCGTTTGCAGCTGTCCTTTTTTGACTTGATTTACTATAAAATGGTGAAAATTTGGCAGAGACGGTTCGTAAAACTCGAACATTTTTGGGTCGTCGTGAAGCACCTCTTCGGACCACAATAAAGAAATAGGTGGAAAAATTTGAGGTCCTTGGGCAAGTTAGTGATGTGTTCGTCCATTCCTCGTGGTTTTTGGCGCTACGTGCCACACAAGCAACGAAACCATTTATCTTTTGCGGGAAAAGTTTCCGGATCGTAATATCTCTTGAAGAAGTGATCATCAATTGGCCACCGAAATCTTGTGATTTAACACCTTGCAACTTCTTCCTTTGGGGCCACGTGAAAGAGAAGGTCTACGCCAATAGCCCAGCGTCGATTCAAAACCTCAAAGATGGAATTCGTAAGGCTATCGAGGATATAAGGCAGTCACTTCGCGATTTGGTTATGGAAAATTTCATTAAAAAGATATGATCCTGTAGCGTGTTCGTTGCCTGATGTTATTTTCCACTATTAACTACATAGCTCCTTCTCTATAATGAAATAAAATCCGATCATTTATATTGAAAATTTGCAATTTTCTTTGAATATCGAAATAACATCTCTTATTGGAAAACCCTTTACAATCTAGTACACTAATTAGACCACGAGGTACGATGTGGGTTAAAACACAACTCTCCTGTATCTCAAAATAATCACCTCAATTCAGTACACATGATTTCTTCATAACCAACTGGCAAATTCTGCAATATATAGCAAACTGAACAGACTCATCACAGAAGTACCTACGAAAAGAAAATTACCTACCTCAATTCAATTCCAAAAGTAAATCGATACCACCAACCAGAGCCCAAACCCTACTAACTATGCAATATGCCCCAATTAACCGTAAAAACTTGAGGGCCCCCAAAGTCGGAATGACGAATTGCGGTTGCCCAAGTTAATTATATCATGCATTCCATCTTTCAGCCAAAGATCCCGCCCCAACTTAGTTAGCTGTAATAACTCATTTAATGAGGATCTTACCAGTTTATCTCCCAACTTTGAACCCGAAGGCGTCCATATTTGCCTGCAATAAATTTCTTCATTCCGAAGCACAAAGGATATTTAATTCCGCGCTCTATGTTCCGGGAGTTTCTGTGTTCGGTTAATTTGGCGCTCGATGGTTCGACGTAATGGCGGCGGAATTAATGCTATTGTGGAATTAATACAGAACACGTCTAGTGCATAAACATCGTTCATATTAATTGTGCTTGCATTTTTTTCTGTCAAGGGTGTTAGTCGAATTGCTGAATATGAAATTTGTTCTGTCTGATCTGTTTTTTGAAGCCATTATTTCTGATTCTGAACATATGAAGTGATTTCGTGTGGAAGTGAAACTATAACGTTGGAGTGAAGCGCTAGCAATCTATGGTTTGTCAGTTTGACAAAGGTTTTTTGATTCATTTAAGTGCATATTTATATTCAATTAGTATCTAATTAGTTTATACTTTATTTCCCAACTTTGAACCCGAAGGCGTCCATAAACCACAAAGGATATTTAATTTCGCGCTCTTTGTTCCGGGAGTTTCTGTGTACGGTTAATTTGGCGCTCGATGGTTCGACGTAATGGCGGCATAGACCTACAATACTATAGCCCGTTCACGAAAGTTTGAGCCGTCAGTTGGCCATTGAAATTTGGCATATTCCACTGTGTATATCAAAATTTTAGGTTATGTTGTTTATTTGCTAGTCAGATTGATACGCAATGTTGTCAATATTGCATAGAGTTCTCTGATAACTCGTAAGCTCGTCGGACGAGGCCGGCTACATTCGGCAACGTCGACTGTATTTTACGTTATGACAGCAAATACTGCCAACTTCAGATAAATAAACAAACGCCTACTATGCTTGCAAACTTTCGTGAACGGAATATAACTGGACGTCGAACTTCCTATCTGTCAACGTAGAAAAAGTGAGGCAAGGGCCGCTATTTGCAGTTGGGATGAAACTCAAATATTTTGACGTTCTATGCCATCTGTGCTCCAATTTTTTTCGTTGAAAAATTGACACCTCTAAAGTCCAACCATAGATATAGGATAGTATAGAGTTGCCATCATTGAAATAAACGTGGTATCAGATGCGCGATATTACTACCACCTAACGTCAATTTGACAATCGTTGAGTTTTCTGGAGGAACTGTGATTCTTGCACCTGTATCTAGTTAAAATATACAATAAAATGGTATCGGGCACTGTGAGGTCTTTCTTCAAGCAGAGAAGAGACAGCTAAGAAGAAAATTAGAGGAAAAACATATCACAGGTAGGGATGAGTACTGAACAGATCCGCATTCGAAATTTTTGCTAGTCTGTCTTGGTCATCTGATATCTTTGTATATGTGTATATTATCGCCTGAGAAAAAACTGTTCATTTGATATTCAATTGACTTTATTTGAACAGGATTCCTAAAAACCCAACACGTCGTATTTTTTTGGGTGAAATTCGTAAACAGAAAAAAACTGGCAACTTAATTCAACCCTGAACTTTCGGCCATATTGGTCCCCGACTTAGCCCCGCCCAGTAGTACTATTTTTCCTTACTCAATAGCGTCTCATCTCTATTATATCTCGATGAGTCCAACCCAAACTGCAAATGGCCGCCGTTTGTGTTTTTGACAGGTTCGCCATCATAGTATTATAAATCTATGAATGGCGGGTGGAATTAATAACGTGCGTTCAAAAAAAACTCGTGGTCAAGTAAGCTGTGGATTCTATTTTTCCCCTCATAGACTTTCAGGAAAAATAGAATCCACAGCTTACTTGACCACGAGTTTTTTTGGACGCACGATATTATTGTGGAATGAACATAGAACACGTCTGGTGCATAAACAGCGTTCATGTTAATTTATTGTGCTTGCATTTTTTCTGACAGGTGTTTTAGGCGAATAGCAGAATATGAAAAATGTTTTCTCTGCTTGGTTATTTTTTGAGTGTTTTTTTAACATAGGTGAGCATATTTGCTTTCAAAATATGAACGTTCATATAAGACACTTTGTATACCAATTCGCAAGTTTCTTTAGCTCTTAGGTCGACCCATCTATGATGAACAGAGTCCCGAACCATGAAAGATAGCAAAATGATCACGCTCCGTCTTGAAAAATGGATTCCATTAAATTCGAAGTCGAAAAGACGCCATTTATATTCGGCAGGTGATGCTCGACATGTCTAGACACGTTGTCAGTATGGATTCTTTCGGTTTCAGACGACACGAACTTCTTCGAATCCGTTCCATTATGGATGGATCTACGCACACTTGACGGAAAAGTAGATAAGCGAATTATTCATTGCGAATACGTGAAGAAAACTGCCCGGTCATAAAATTTAATACTGGTTTTCGCTTGCAGGGTACGCTGTTAATTTTATTTTATACCTACTCTCCATTTGGACATGTTTGGATGTTTGAAAATGGAGTGACGAATGGAACTCGAGTTAAATGTGAAAAATTGTGGCATTGGTTTCGTTCGGTGTCATTGGAATGTTTTATGTTGTTTGACTGGAAAATGTGCGGTTATTTATTACTGAGATGAGCGACAGAGAATTCGGTTGATAACTATTGAATTTTTGTTTGTTTTTCGATATATTACGTGAAAATCGTTCCATATGTAAAAATCAAGAATGTCGGCGTTGCCATTTCATAATGAAAGAACTTTTTTATTTAGTTTTTAGGTTATCATTTCGAAAACGGGATCATTAGATATTTGGCGCGAGATTTTGCAGTAGTGTCTATGAGTGTATATTTATGTTGACTTAAGGATAGCGACTGCACATAATTGCGTATATTTTTCGATTTTGTTCGTTTCATACTAGTTAGAAGTTTTCTATTGTTTTGAAGGTTCCATATATGTTAGTAAACCCTTCAATGATTTATATATTTAGGTTGAACCCTATGTCAATCACTGTTCGATGTACATAATATGATTGTCACAGTTATTGACATATGGTTTAACCTCAATATACAGGGTGTAACTAAATAAGTGTAAAATATTTAAGGAGGTGATTCCTCATCGAAAAAAAGATAGGATCTTTCATATAAAGAAACTTCTTTGGAACATCCCCTGTTAAGATACAGCCCCTCAAGGGAGTACATAAAATTTGTATAACAATTTTTTTCACAAGCACAAAAAAGTTACAATATTGAAATTAACCTGACGTTTCCTACAAGCGGAAAGACACTTATCCAGTTATTTATTTGGTTTATCCCATGGTTGTATGGGTGGAAAACGCAACCCTAAAGTTTATTTCCAATGTAACTTTTTGTCTTAATATTTGATAATCATTTAAAATTATTTCCGATAGCCTGTTACATTCTAAACAAAATATGTTTCGTGAGTTTTTATCCCAAAATAAACCAGTTCACAGTAAAAAAATATTTTACGAACAACTACAGAGATAGATCGTCATAAACTGACAGCGTTATACCAATTTAATTGTCACTATCGCTAAAAGTGTCCTACTAGTAGATAGATTAGTTTCGCATTTATGACGATCTATCTCTGTAGTTGTTCGTAAAATAATTTTTTACTGCGAACTGGTTCATTTGGGCAAGAGACATTTTTGTTTAGAAAAAAACAGGCTATCGGAAATAAATTTTAAATGGTAAACAAATGATAAGACAAAAAGTTACAATGGAAATACACTTTAGGAGTTGCGTTTCCCACCATAACAATCATGGGGTAAACCAAATAAATAACTGGATAAGTGTCTTTTTGCTAGTAGGAAACGTCAGGTTAATTTCAATATTGAAACTTTTTTGGTGCTTGAAAAAAAATTGTTATACAAATTTTATGTACTCCCTTTGAGGGGCTGTATCTTAACAAGGGATGCCCCTTGAAGTTTCCTTATATGAAAGATCCTATCTTTTTTTCGATGAGGAATCACCTCCACAAATATTTCACACTTATTTAGTTACACCCTGTTTAAATTATTGACTGGTTTACTTACATCGATTAAATATTTCTTGGATTCTTCCAAACAAAAGAAAACTTCTAACGAATATCAAACAGAACAAAATCGAAAAATATTCGCAATTATATGCAGTCGTTATCTTCAAGTGAGGTCTAACATATACACTAATTGACAGTACTGCAAAATCTCACGCCAAATATCTAATGATGGCGTTTTCAGAAAGATCATCTGAAAAAATTGAACTTGACCCAAATAGAAATAAAACATTCTGGAATAGGTGTAGACAGATGAAAAAACCTTAGGAAGCACAAACAGATTCTGACTAGATATAAGGACTTCTTCAAAATCGTAGGCAAATGCATCTATAAGAATGGATTTTTGAAATTGGAAGAAACTGAAAGAGAAGCACTCTGGAAAATCTTCCGGGAATGCATCGTTCCAAAAAATTCCTTGGGAACTTTCACCTCAACTAGAAGCTCCAAAAAAACGATAAAATGAACACTCGCTGAATAAACAGTCTATATCGTCGCCGCCAAGTAAATCACAGATAAAATCTAATCAAAAACACCTGCGTTTCAGACATCCAAATCAAACCAACCAAAAAATTCTCATGACAATGTAATATTATCGCCAGAATTTTCTGTCCCGTAAAAACAATCACGAAGACATATCCTTCAGGATATATCTCCCATACATCCATGGGTCTACATCGTAAAATTGAAAACGCGACCAATTATAGCTCAGCTTGGAAAGACAACTAGAGTCCATCAGTCTGACAGCATTCGATTTGTTTGTTCGAGCTGGTCGGAGCATTATCTGGATCGTTGTTTCGGGGATTTAATCGAGATTAACGAACGGCCGATTAAATAATGGGATCTAGTTGTCGGGATGAACGAAAGAATGGTACAAATCACGCAAACGAAGAGAAGTTGTGAAGATTAGTAAAATGGCGTTTCAATAAGATTTAATTTCGCGCCATGTTTGACAGTCGTAATGTCACATGATTATGACGTGACAGATCGAAAGTTGACAGATGAGCATGCTATTCCTAAATCGTTCAATTTTTGGCTCAAAATAATGTACCGTATTCATCTACTGTGAACAGAATGATCCAAATCAATAAAATATCAACACATGTATTCAATAACGTTATTGAATATCTACTTTTGACATAACTTTGTCACACGTTTTTTATCATTATTCCGAAATTGAATTCGATATTTAGGATGAAATACCACTATTTAAATCTATGGGAGATGATAACCCTTCAATAGGGTCCTGTAGCGGTCTTAGAAGAACAGGAGATTCGAGAAATCATCACTTGGTTTAAAACACCCTCCTGGCCCAAGAGCATGAATTAAGTATTTTGTATCTGAATATTGAAGGTATTTATTCGAATAGTTTTAAGTTTCAATTTTGTAAAAATGGCGAGACAGAGTTTTTCTACTGAGGTTTTTCCCTGTGCTCTGGTATCATACGCCAGAATAGTATGGTACCCCGTTTTGCACCAACCTTTCTTTTTTACCGTTTGATTTTTTTTATTTTACTTTATGAAGTGAAGACAGAAGCTTTTACCATAGATTTATAATACTAACTAGATGGCGAACCTGTCAAAAATTTTGAGGCAAACGGCGGCCATTTGCAGCTTGGGGTGAATTTGAGAGTTGTCACTTTTTCTATGAATTAAAATATTAGAATTACCAATATTCTTTATTTATTTTATTTCAACGAATTAAAATGATAGGATTACCAATATTGTTCAATAACTAATCACAAGAATCGAAAATATTTATAATTTTAATAGACCGAAATGTCAGAGTTCACAGAACACTATATATAGAGTTCGTTTTTCATCACAACTGCAAATGGCGACCATTTGCCTCACTTTTTTCTACGTGACAGTAAGGAAGTTCGACGTCCAGTTAGTATTATAGGTCCATGGCTTTTACGGGCTAGTCCATAGACGGAAAATGATAAATCAAATTTCATTCTATCTATTCATGAAATAGAATATCTAGCTCTAAACTTCAAGTTTTGAAGTAGATCTTTTTGGAAGAAACCGTGTGTACTTTTGGCCATAGGGTGTGCAAACCTGAAACAAATCTGAAACCCCCCCTGTAAATTTACGTAATATGAATAATTCATTTTCAAATGAAGATAAATATGGGGCGAACTGCATCCTGGTATTCCTGAACCACAGAAACTAGAGCAAATCAATAACCAGCATCATTCCCTATTTTATATGCCCATGATTTCATAATAAATAAAACTGAATATATTCGATTCGGTATGGAAATAAGTTTACCGAAGATATATGGGTATAAAACTGTTGAAAGATGCATTCCGATATGAATATTTTCCTATATTCTATTGAAATATCTCGGATTCGAATATTTTTTAGTGATTTATGAGATTTTTTACGACCTTTAGTAGTTGTATCGATCGTATCATTTAATGGGAAAAAGTTCTTGGAAACACTTAATAATATAAGGGGGAATCAAAAGAAAGGATTTGAAATCTTGATATTATTTAAATTTATTTTTTTGGTCCTATTTATCCAGTTGATTCAAAGTTGAAGAAAAGAGCCTTTCCGGAAAAACAATTCTCACGAACACTACTTATTATGTCTATCTACCACAAAATACTATAATTTAACGATAAAACATTTTTTTTTCAGGTATTTGAACTTTAATGTTTTCTGTTAAATTTCTTTAAATCTTCACCAACGTTTCGGATTCCGTTTGATCCTTTATCACGGCTGAAAAAGGCATCCATCAAAGTACATTTAAATTGCAGAGTTCGCCCTGGCGAGCAAGAACAGGTACCCACCTCGAATTTATCTCAATCTAACGAACATTTTAGAAGATCAATCATTTTTGAACTTTTTAACGCTACAAGAAAATTCTTTTTTCTTTTTTTTAGAAGAACATGAGTGTGTTGAACAAAAAAAAACATTATTCTATACTCCAACCTAACTTTTTGTTCAACACACTCATGTACTTCTAAAAGAAAGAAAAAAGAATATCTTTGTAGCTTTAAAAAATTCAAAAATGATAAATTTTCGAAAATGTTTGTTAGATTGAGATAAATTGTTCTTGCTCGCCCTGCGAACTCTGCAATATAACTGTACTTTGTTATCTTTTTTAGCCTTGATAAAGGATCAAACTGATTCCGAAACGTTGGTGAAGATTTAAAGAAATTCAACAGAAAACATTAAAGTCCAAATTCCTGAAAAAATCGTTTTATCATTGATAGCATGGACGAAAATCCTGAATCAGACTATAATTTAATTTGTTTTTATTACACAATATACTCCGAGCTGGCCTTCAGGATAGGTAAACCTGACATTGTAGCAAATTAATTCACTTTTCGTTCCCGGTACAGACTCAGGCTTACCAACGTAATTAGTTAGACTTCAAATTTTGCTTTTACGACTTTACAGTGGCTGGATGCGTGACTTTACGTCTGGATTGCTGTACAGCGAAAGAAGGTTTGAACCCGGGTTCAAACATTCCTTCCCTTTATTTGCTTTTTGCATAATTCAAACGAATGAGTTGATTAGTAGGAGGAAACTTTTAAGCCTGCCCTGAAAAGGGAAAGGAAAAGGGGCATATTTTGGGGGGATCTGAATATTTCACTCTTTAATTCAAATTTAATCTTCAACACAATTCAACAAATTAGAATTGGAAAAAATTCGCTTATAGTCCGTTCACGAAAGTTTGAGCCGTCGGTTGGCCATGACAATTTGGCATTTTCTACTGTGTATATTGAAATTTTAGGCTTTGTTGTTTATTTTCTTGTCAGATTGATACGCAGTGTTGTCCATATTGTATAAGGTTCTCTGATAACCCGAAAGCTCGTCAGACGAGGCCGGGTACATTCGGCAACGTTGACTGTATTTTACGTTATGACAGCAAATACTGCCAACTTCAGATAAATAAACAAACGCCTTCTATGCGCTCAAACTTTCGTGAACGGACTATACACATTTGGTGACAGTGACAAATATGAAATACAAAGATTAAGGAGGATTTATTTCCGAGCAAGAGCCTGGGTCAAGGAGACGTTATTCATGAAAGCTGAAAGTTTTTTATAGATGACCCACACAAAGAAAATGTATCAGAAACTACGATTTTTTGGGTAGAATCTCAAAGGAGCACAGAAATTATAATAGTACTACAAATGGAACACAAAATATTCACTCAGAGCGAAGAGTTTTCACACCCAGTTTTCTTTCATTTGTTGGGACAGCAATAACCTGTTAAAAATCCTGTGAGAATGTGCAGCCTCTTGTTGAAATTCTGGATTATTCCGTATTAAACGTTTCAAGACATCTCCTGGAGTACTCCAAGCCTGAAATGCTCCACCAGACTGCCTTTTTAGTTTTTGTCTACCTCCACTCTTCTGGTATATTCCATTTTGTAGTTTTTTTCTGTATGCCGGTGAAAATAAATAGAATAAAATCGCATAGTTTTAAACTGCACAAGTTTGAACCAGACAGTAAAATAGTTGTGGATTTGTATTTATTTCATAATTTTCTGTTGCTGCATCAGCAGAAGATATTAAAGAGAATTAGGTATTTTTGGGTTCAGAACTTGTTTCCTCATCCTCTTACTCTAACACCTACAAGCAAATTTATTTTGTCAATTCTTGAAAAAAGATCTGCAGACTTCCTCTTCCCACGTAAAATTAATTCGGGAATTTGGTTTCTATTCAGAAATTGCAAAAGTTTGCCCCGTATTAATTCCTCCTCATCTTCCATTCTTCTGAGTTATTACAGTGAATTTTCTTGAATGAACTCTCTTATTTCTTTCGAAACTTTCTGCTTCCTTACGTGATATCAGATTATTTTTCGGTGGAAAAGAGATGTTTAGTATTTCATGGAGATGTTTTAATTCTATTGGTTTCCTCAACTTTAACGCTGGGTTTCAAAAAACTTCAATTCACTTGATGCTTATTATTTAAAAAAATTACTTCATATAGCTCCTAGGCTTATATATACAATTCATATTGGGCTGAGATTCTGCATTTATACAGGGTGTCCCGTAATTAGACCGACAAACTTCTAGTGGACATTATAGATCATATTTTAGACAGATTCAACCCAAATCATATAATGCAAAATTGCTTCGTTAAGGAGCTAGCGCCTTTGAAGATGAAGTCCTGTCCACACTTTTTGCCACATATTCGCAAAACGGAGTCACATAAAGTGCTGAAAGTTTACACATTGGCTAATATCAAAAATACGCATCGATTAGATTGAGTGCATTTTTCATGTCAAGCACAATCGTATCATTTGGGGGGGGCGAAGAATATTTTTAGTTGAAACATTGAGTACTTAGCGAAAAGAGGAAACATTTCAAATCTATTTTTTCAGAAATGGTGCATCTGGGCGTTATTATACCATCTTTTCTCAAGAAAAAAACATCAAAGTTCATGAATATGATGTAAATCTCGCGAAATAATGAAAGTTAAAAAAGTTTCAACCGAAAATACCCTTCGCCACCCCCCAAATGATACGATTGTGCTTGACATGAAAGAAATGCACTCAATCTAATCGATGCGTATTTTTGATATTAGCCAATGTGAAAACTTTCAGCACTTTATGTGACTCCGTTTTGCGAATATGTGGCAAAAAGTGTGGACAGGACTTCATCTTCAAGGCGCTAGCTCCTCAACGAAGCAATTTTGCATTATATGATTTGGGTCGAATCTGTCTAAAATATGATCTATAATGTCCACTAGAAGTTTGTCGGTCTAATTACGGGACATCCTGTATATTTGGTATCAATCTTAATTCCCATATAAAATTTTGAGATCATAGTCTTATTGCTCCACCAAAGAAGGAGCTCTCTAAATATCCCGCTCAGGGCTTTTCTCAAATTTTTCAAAACTCCAGATTGCCCATGACATGAGTCATGAGCTTAAGTGCAAAGCAGACCAAACACAATACAAAGTATTGCTCTATTTTAGCTTTCAGCATATTATATTTTCATGACTTCAAAAACCTTGAGTTTCAAGGTTCATTATGATCAAATTATCCGTGATATCTATCTGAATTTGTGAATTCCAACAACATACTAGCATTGGAATACCCAATATTTCTACTACCTTCTTCTCAATTTATGACCCAAAAAAAAATATGATGTTGAATTGCTGACCTACTTTTAGTGTACTCTGTTTCACTATATGCCCCTTGGTACGATATTGGCAATTATAACTTCCTTAATTGATGATCGAACTATAGCAAATTTATCAAGGGTACAAACTAAGTTCTTGCAAGTTAGAGAAACTTGGGGATACCTAGACGAAGACGTTAATCGAAATGTTTCGTATAATTAATACTGTGGTCTGTTAGTTTAGTTTCCCTTTAATTTTTAATGGGATAAATTGGTTTCTTAACAATTAGAAGATTACTTCTTCATACAATTATCACATTTTTCATTTATTGTTGGAAATATCTTGAGGATATTTCAGTTCTAATGATAATAATAATATAAGCGAAGAAAAGTTAAAGCTAAAGACTTTTCCAATAAGAGGTGTTATTTTGAATAGCTCGCTATTTCGGTAGATGTCACGTTTGAAGCTGTCATTTTTTGACATTTGACAAGTAGAAACTACGCCAATAATGAAAATGGAACGATACATGCTTCAAGAACGCATTGAAATTATTGAAATTCACTATAAAAATGGTGAAAATTCGGCAGAGACGGATCGTAAAACTCGAACATTTTTGGGTCGTCGTGAAGCACCTTGTCGGACCGCAATAAGGAAATGGGTGGAAAAATTCGAGCTGTTGGGACCAGTTTGTGATGTGAAGAATAAAACCCGTGCACGTCGCTTAAGAACAGCTGAGAATATTGTTGCTGTAGCCTAGAGTGTTGAAGAAAACCCAGGTTTGTCCATTCCTCGTCGTTCTTTGATATTAGGCATTCCACAAACGTCATTACACCTATTTTGCATTAAGATTTTGGTCTTAAGGCTTATAAAGTTCGGTTAACACAAGAACTCAAGTGTCTTTGCTGATAGGGTACTTGAAATGCATGAAAATGATCCGGTGATCACAATTGGCCACCAAGATCTTGTGATTTAACACCTTGTGACTTTTCCTTTGGGGCCACGTGAAAGAGAAGGTCTACGCTAATAGCCCAGCGTCTATTCAAGACCTCAAAGATGGAATTCATGAGGCTATCGAGGACATAGGGCAGCCACTTTGCGATTTGGCTATGTAAAATTTCATTAAAAGGATATGGTCCTGTAAGCGTGGTCTTGGTGGTCATTTGCGTGATGTTATTTTCCACTATTAACGGCATAGCTTCTTCTTTATAATGAAATAAACATCCGATTATTTATATTGAAAAATGGCATTTTTCTTTGAATATAAAATAACACCTCTTATTGGAAAACCCTTTACATTTCCTTCGGTGTATTTGCTGCTCTATATTCATATAGAACTTCTTACTTATTTCGAGATCTAGAATAAGCCCCCAAAATATTGAAATATTGTTTTCCAACACCCGATATACACATGTTTAGTATTGAGAAAAATTGTAAACTTTTCTGCAACATCTCATTTGATCAACAGTCTCCAGATTCTTCTACGAGTGTCCTTATCGGAAGCTTCATTCTCGACTTTCTGGAAGTTTTCCCTTCCAGACCTCCGGCGGAAAATTGAAATTACGAAGAAAGTTTGCTGATTTGCTGCAGGCTGGATATCCGTAAGAAGTGCATGATGTAATTCCATTTGTCTTTGAACTCGGAGATGAAATGGATTCAGAATTACTTCGCTTTTCGCGTTCCCTTCATCCTGATGTCAACCAGTGTCGAATACGGTTATCGGGATGAAAAATTTGAACTGGCATCCGTTTCAAATAGGACCCATTTGAAACGGTTTCCTGGAAACGGTTTTCACTTAGGGAATTTTCAGACGAACCGTACGAGGAAGATAGATAAGTCTTCAGATTGACACTTTCTATAGGCGTTTTCGGAAACATACTCAGGGATTCTAACCCGATCCATTGGGTCACGCGACAGATCTACTCGGATCACGGACCTGGGTTCTAAGTTTACGAACACATCAGTTTTAGGATTTGAAGTGAGAGTCGTATCAATAACATAACCAAATATTTTATGGATTTACTTTTTCAGTCCCAGATTAGTTTCGGATTGTCTCTAGCTTTGATTGGATTTATTGGTTTTTGTTGAATATTTCTTATAATTTCTGGTGTGCCCTTCCATGTTCAATGTTATTTTTGAGTACCTACGTTAAAGAAGTAGCGAATTTATTTTTTCCGTTTCAGTTTATCCACTGATTGTCTTTAGCTTTGCTTGGATTTATTGGCTTCTGTAAAACATTTCTTATAATTTCTGTTGTGTCCTCGCATATTCAATGTTATCTTTGAGTACCTATAGTGGAGTAAAGAAGGCTTTAGCTTCAACGCAGAAAGATCTGCATACAAAGTTATGAAGAAGTTGTTTCAGCTCATGGAACCACATATTTTACACTAAGCCAAATTCTCTTCTCTTCCATAATTTTCCATAGAATATATGAAATTACTAAGAAAAGGGTAGAAGACTTATTACCGTCTTTTTCGAATACAAAATTGAATTGCAGTGCGCATGCGGTGACTCTACGACCCTGCTCTCGTGTTGGGTTAATAGCACCTTACTTACAGGGATATCACCTAAAGCCGAGTTTAGACGAAGCGCACCCACTCGCGAGTCAAACCTCGTCACCTACTCGCGCACCAAAACTCATCCTCGCGCCAGTGTTTACACTACGCGCTGGATTCGCCTAGAAGGGTGAGCCAGGATGAAGGCGAGGTAGTAATCAGCCTAGTATAAAGTCCGAGACTCGACTAGCTCCAGAAGCTTGTTCAAACGACACAGCGAGGCTTCTTTGATGCGCGACTGAAAACCGACCGGCAATGGCTCAACCCGAGGACGAGGGGCCTCACGGCGAGGAGCATATTTACACTATGCGAGGGGAGCGGAAGCGAGGCTGGTGCGCGAGTGAGTGTGCTTCGTCTAAATCCGGCTTGAGGGGTAACAGCCAAGCTCCCTAAGGAGGTTTTCAGTTTTATTAACGCCATTATTGACCTCTTTGGGTTTCTACAAATGAGTAGAATAAAGAGCAAAAGATCTACTTGGTCCCAATTCCTGGAAAGTTAATTAGCTAAAACAACCCCAGTTCTGATAATAATTTATATTCATTTGAATTGAGAGCTAACAAAATACAATACATGAAACAAAAAAGTCCCTAGCTGAGGTTGGTGCAAAACGGGGTACCATACTATTCTGGCGTATGATACCAGAGCACAGGGAAAAACCTCAGTAGAAAAAAACCCTGTCTCGCCGTTTCTACCAATGTGAAACTTGAAACTATTCGAATAAATACCTTCAATATTCAGATACAAAATATTTAATTCATGCTCTTGGGCCAGGAGGGTGTTTTAAACCAGGTCTGGCATTCCAAGTGATGATTTTTCGAATCTCCTATTCTTCTAAGACCGCTTCAGGACCCTATTGAAGGGTAGTCATCTTCCACAGATTTAAATAGTGGTATTTCATCCTAAATATCGAACTTAATTTCGGAATAGTGATAAAAAACGTAAGAGCAACTTATGATGATAATAATAATCCATTATGTCATATCATTCAAAGTCCCCAAAGCTATTAAAACATACCCAATATAAAGTTTAAATCATCAATAACAAGCCAACTGAGTGCCTAAAAACAATCATCGTGGGAGTTCCACCCTCTACTATGCCGTCTGGCACGGGACATATTGACGTTCCACAAATTCAACAGGCGGCGGTGACCCGGCAACATTCATTAGTATAATAATGTGGGGGACGTAAACTTCGCATTACGCCGTTCCCAGAATAGTCCAGTCCCTGATCCAGCGTTTCCAATAAGTTGTTGCGTCGTAGGTGGACGGCAGAGTATTTTATTGCCTATGTTTAATCCTGTGACGTTGTTGGGAGCATAGGGAAAAAAGATGTGGATGGAATTTGGATGATCAATTAGTCACACAGTGGGCTGTAAGAATTCCATTGATTGAATTTCTAAACCCACATTAAAATACTGGATGGAGTAGTGAATACGATAAATGTTATTTCCTTTACTATTATTACTATACTAGCTTTTACCCGCGACTTCGTCCGCATTAGTTTTTTTGTTTTCTCCCGGCTGTAAACCCCCTGCAACAATGTCCCACTATCGCGTTCCAGTCCTCAACTTCACATCAAAATTTGTTCAAAGCAAACTAAGCTACATAATGTTAGTTAGAAAAGTGATCAAATACTAACTTGAGGTCTTATTAACACTCAGTTAAAAAAAAACATCAAAATCATTTCAGTAGCTATGGCGTCATGCGCTTCTTGACACGATCACGCTAGATTTCCGCGGGAGTGAGGTATTTTCCCGCCGTAAAAAGTAGCCTGTGTCCGTGCCTAGGATCCTATATTTATATTAACCAAGTCTTATAAAAATCCGTTCCGACGTTAAGGCGTGAATGAGGTAAACTTTAAAAACAAACGACGTGAAATCAAAAGTCCCAACAAAAACGACTAAAAATCACTTACTCAATTTAGTTATATGCCTACTGCCTACCCCCTAAGAACGATGGCGTGATTATTTATAGCCATGACCATTTCTAGGTTATCATCTATCACCATACCAAATTTCATCAGAATCCGTTCAGCCGTTTAGGCGTGAAAGAGTAACAGACAGACAGACAGAGTTACTTTCGCATTTATAATACTAGTATGGATTTAAGCGCTCGTTTTACTTAAATGAGTGCTAGTTCGTTTTGCCCAAATGTCTGTAATTTTCCAATTTTGAACCGAAAATGGTCTCAAACGATAGGGTTAGACTCCCTTCCGGCCGACCGTTAGCACAATAACTTTCGAAGGGATTGTCCTAGAGACTTTAAATTTTCAGGATGAGTTGGTGTCCCAAATTGCTCGGTTAAGTTCGTTAACCAGCAAAATCGTATAGGGTGTTCCATAAAGTATTATATCAGAAAAAACGAAACCAATCAAAATGAAATGTTAATGCCAAATGCAAGATGCCCATAACTCAGACAAAAGGAAACCAACGAAATGAAATGTAGCGGCCATATGCAAGATGCTCATAGTAAGCCTCATGTAAAATTTTGTGGGCATAGTATGAACAGAACCATAGAAAATTCAATTGTAATATTGAAAATAAAACTCCATATTTGCATAAAAAGATATCCGATTCGAATGAGTTTTTTTTTGTGAATGAGGATCGATATACTGAATGTTTATCCAAAATTTCGTGGCCATAGTATTGACAAAACCGGAGAAAACTCAATTTGAATATTGAACAGAAAATCTTTTTATTTCCATAACAGGATATCCTATTGGAGTGAGATTTCTTCTGTGAAAAAAGGCTGATATACTGAATCTTCATGCAAAATTTTATGGCCATAGTGTTAACAGAACCATGAAAAATTTAATTGAAATATTGAAAGAGGAATCTTTATATTCCCATAACAGAATATCCGATTCGGGTGCAATTTATTTTGAGAATGAAAACTAATATAGGTATAAATTCGCTTCATACTCAGAAGATTCTCATGGACGAAATAAATTTGTGTTGTGCAGAACTGCGTCCGAAAAGCTATGAACTTTGCAGAGTTATACATTCAGTACGAAAACGATGTATCAAAAGTATTGAGGAAGGGGGTTATTTTTTCGTTATTATTTTGATTCAAGATGAATTGATTCTATCACGAAGGCTTTCTGAATAGGGCAATTTAGGTTTTAAGACTGTTTCGTTGTTATCATATTAGCCATGATATTATGACGCAGGATGAGCAGCTAGCACAAAAGTTGATATGTCATTCGAAAGTACACCAACTAGGGTATTTTTTTCAATGAAAAAAAAACTTCTGCATAATTATTAATATTGCAGCGAAAAACAAACAAACCATTGGAAAAATGGGACTTATTTTTTGAACTTCAGAATCGTGATATTCATCTCCTTACCACGCCAGCAATAAGAGTTTTTTCTGCACACAGATTCTCTTATAATGTAGAAAATTTATTGTCCTTTCCGAATATGTGGTCAAATTTGATGAGACTACAAGGAAACCAAATGATGATCATTTTTGAGGAAGAACTCGAAATATTTCGTGAAATCAAGAAATGTTGAATTGAAGAACAATCGTCAACATTTCGACGATGTGTTATATGACATTTCGTGTTGAAAATCACTCGTTTAATCCTCCTTCAAGTTAGTCCCACTAAGTAGACACCCTGTATAGAAATCCTTGGCCAACACTGGTGCAAATATGACGAATAGTACAACGTTGAAATTTGGTTTCAACTAGGCAGTATCAAATGTCATATTGTTTCATGTTTTTAAGAATTAGAACAGAAGGTTAGAATGTCACTAAGGTTTCTCAAGAACCTCAGTTAAGGAGTATTCTCGGTACAATCGAAAGAAATATCACGACTAACTTCCGTATAAAAAATCGAACCATCAAAAGATTACATTCGACCACGTAGCCACCGTTTCAACAATCGGTATACCTTCTGGTCGTGTTTCTGATAAATTTATTATTGCCGATATAAAAGCTTTTACGATCGGTCTCGAAGTTTACATAGTTGATCAGGTTTTATGGGTATTCAACCCTTTTAACGGTCTGTGAATATCAAATTTGCATCACCTGAGTGGTCTTGGAGCCGACAGTTGCATGAGAGCTTATACCTGAAATGACCGAGATGCTGAAGGGGCGGCTGAATGAGTTCTCACGACCAGAGGTTTATGAATTTTGAGGAAATGAATAAAATCACCAGAAAAATTGTGACGAGGTGAGGTGTTGGGAGATTTCAGCTTACAGCGGAGATAGAGCTGTTTTTGTTTCGTTGAGATCAGTGAATTGTTTACTGTGGTTAGTTGAGCAGCTTCCTCAGTTATCGAGGATATATATTTCTGGGAGGATTCTGCATTTCTTATAGAAACTTTATAGGTTTTCACTCCCAATCAATCAGATTATTAAAATGAAAAAATACCCTATTCTGAGATTTTTAGAGTTTGTCTGAAGAAAGTGTCTGTCTGATATGCCACCGAACGTTACAATATCCTTTTATTTGTTTAATTTTTCAGTTTTACTGTTAGGCAACAATTTTTTTCAAGACCAATTTGCTCCTGACAAATAAGTGTAAAGATTCTAGCAGGAGCACTTCACCTTAATCAAACATTTTTTTAATTATTTATGTTTCAGAGAGGGAGTGAAAACCTATAAAGTTTCTATAAGAAACTTCCTTAGTGGTTTTGGGATTTTTCGTGCTAATGCTTTATAATGCCCGGTCGGATCAACCACATGTGTCTAGGATTGCCAGGGAGTATTTAGCAAAGGTTGATATCCAAGAACTCATTTGGCCTGCTCTACGCACAGATTTGAACCCAATTGAGCATGTTTGGACACTCTCGGGAAGAGAAATTTGATCTCGCGTACCAACTCCTGAAATTTTGCAGCAGCTCACTGATGCTGTGATTGATTCAAAACCTTAATAAGGACATTCCGAGATGAATTGCACCTGTTAGCCGCGTCTGGGCGGAAAACACGTTATGTTTTCGACTTAGTTTTCAGTTTATTTTCATAAGGTTAGAATTTGTAGAAATGGCCTTAGCGAAATTTAAAGTTTTACTGAAAAACTTGGATCTTCAACAGAAATTGAGCTATATATACCTATTGTCATGAATGAAGAATTAAGGGATGATGTGTCTTGATGAAATAAGAAAACACACGGTTGAACAACTGCAATAACCAGGGGTGGTTCTAAAATTAGGGTAAAAAACAATTTTGTTTCACCCTGTATAAAATAACATACGCCGAGTTTTCTTAAAATTAAAACTAATGTTGGATTAAGGATGAACATAACTACAATTGAACAAAATTCAATAATTATAAATTAACAAACTTCATCAATTTTTTGAGTGGATCGATATTTTTCCGGTGAGTGTATTGTCAGGAATCCATACTAATATTATAATGCGAAAGTAACTCTGTCTGTCTGTCTGTTTACTCTTTCACGCCTAAACGGCTGAACGGATTTTGATGAAATTGGTATGGTTATAGATGATAACCTAGAAATGGTCATAGGCTATAAATAATCAAGCCATTGTTCTTAGGGGGTAGGCAGTAGGCAGATAACTAAATTGAGTTAGTGATTTTTAGTACTTTTTGTTGGGACTTTTGCTCGTTCACGTCTAAACGGGCTGAAAAGATTTGATGAAATTTAGAGTGAGGTAATAGATGGTTACCTTAAACGGATATAAGATCAAAATGATCACGTCTCGTACTTAGGGGGTAGGAAGTAGGCAGAAAACTGAATTGAGTTAGTGATTTTTTTTATGGTTTTTAAAAGTTTACCTCATTCACGCCTTAACGTCTGAACGGATTTTTATAAGACTTGGTTAATATAATGATAGGATCCTAGGCACGGACACAGGCTCTTTTTACTGCGGGAAAATACCTCATCCCGCGGAAATCTAGGGTGATCGTGTCAAGAAGCGCATGACGCCATAGCTACTGAAATGATTTTGATGGTTTTTTTTAACTGAGTGTTACTAAGACTTCAAGTTAGTATTTGATCACTTTTCTAACCTAGAGGGTCGGTAGGCGCCATAATTTAGGAAATTTATGATAAAATTCTGATGCAACTGTCTTTATTTCACAGTTTTATTGGATCGAATTACCGTGCGAAGCCGGGGCGGGTCGCTAGTATATTTATAATGAGAAATTCGATTGAATCAAAAGTTATAGACGGCTCAACGATGAGTAGTCCTCGAACACAAAATGTTTCCTCTGGAAAATAAGCTTTCCAAATACATCTCAGACACAAAATCTCATCTGAAAAAAAACAAATCTCCATCAAACAAGAATTCTCAACCTGCTCTAGGTGTAGACACATACAACCCATCTGCGTGACATAAACACTAATCCACCATGTTATGTTACAGGAATGGCCAATGTTCGTGACCATCCGATGTGTTGATAACTTGATGGCTCCCTTCGGCGTCCTGAATACTCGAGTTAACACGCAACCCCTGTAGCCTTCTTCACGCGAAACAGCTAAAATAGAGACTCGTCCAAGCTGCAGCAGCAAATGAAAGAAACCTTCAAGTTCTCGATGCCGGCCACCACGATGTTTTCCAAGTTTAAGAGCGGGGCTGGGCACCCAAAATTCGGTGGAGACCAACCCCATCGGACAGTATTTTGAAATTGGAAACAGGTGGCTTGTGCAGACCAGAAACTGGTGTGGAAAGATACACGATGCTTATAGGAAGAGCGATGGAAAGGTAAGGGCTTATATAGAGATAGGATAGTATCATAGACATTTAAAAAGGTGGACAGGGCGTCACGTGACTTTCGCACTAAGTTTCGTGCCCCCACAAAAGAGAGAGAGATACTGTGAAGGATGGAGTAATATTCATGGACCTATAATACTAACTGGACGTCGAACTTCCTTTCTGTCAACGTAGAAAAAGTGAGGCAAGCGCCGCCATTTGCAGTTGGGACGAAACTCGTATATTTTGACGTTCTATATTCATGTTCTGTGTTGTATTCCATCTGGATACAATTGTTTCGTTGAAAAATTCACACTTCTCAAGTCCAACCCAAAACTGCAAATGGCCGCTGTTTGCCTCAACATTTTTGACAGGTGTGTCATCTATACTCCGTTCACGGAAGGTTGAGCCGTCGGTTGGCTATGGAAATTGTGCTTCGCACTAATATTATTCTATCCTTGTCTGAAGTCAATATTCTCTCTCGAACGTCCTGTCCATTCTTTTATAAGTCTATAGATAGTTAGAGTTGCCATCATTGAAATAAACGTGGTATCAGATCCGCCATATCACTACCACCTTAACGTCAAATTGACAATCGTTGAATTTTCTGGAGAATTGTGATTCTTGCTCCTGTTTCTAGTTAAATTGTGATTATTTTTGCTTGATAATATACAATAAAATGGTATCGTGCACTGTAAGGCTTCCTTCAAGCAAAGAAGAGACAGATAAGAAGAAAATTAGAGGAAAAACATATCACAGGTAGGGATGAGTACTGAACAGATGCCCATTCGAAATTTTGCTAGTCTGTTGGCAATCTGATATCTTTTTATATATTTATATTATCGCATGAAGAAAAATTGTTTATTTAATATTAATTTACCTTATTTGATCAGGTTTCCTAAAGACCCAACAGTCGTATTTTCTGGGAGAAATTCGTGAACAGAAAAAACTGGCAACTTAATTCAACCCTGAAGTTTCCGCCCATATTGGTCCCCGACTTAGCCCCGCCCAGTGTTACTATTGTTCCTTACTCATTGTTGTTATAGCCTCTCTTCTTATTATATCTCGATAATGCTTATGGTTAGGTTGATCCTACATTAGATTAAACAGGCCTTGATGGGCACGGTAATTATTTTCTGTACAGAGCATGTGAAAAAATCAAATTTTCAGAATCAATGAGGGCTAATCGCTAGTTGGCGCCTCTGTTGCGTGAGGTTCTGTCAAAGTTCCTTGTACTGTAATTGATTTATAATATTATAACAAATTCTTATTTAAAAGTGTTCAGTATTATTGGTCGGAAAAAAGGGTACATTCCTTAGACAAAGGTACTTTCGATTCCTACATCATAATATGTGAATACTGTACAATATCGAGCATGTCGCATGGCTGCTGTGCACTTGTGCAGTTACGTATTGTTCAGAAAAAAGGAAGGAAGTATAAGTTTCCAAACGATAAGACTGCCAGAACATTCACGAGTTTGTAGAAAACATTTCAACCCTGATGATAATACGTGACGATACAGAAATCCGAGAGTACCTAATAATCTTTTACATTATGTTGCTTCAGACACTTGACTTTACATTGAAAAAGTTATACATATAACTCTCTCTTCTTTAAGTTCTTGATGCTCTTCTCATTGCATCCATTTCTGTGGCCTCTTATATCCTCCTTCTCACTTTTTTATTTAATAATATCCAGACTATGATTCCGATCGTGCTGAGATTTTGCATTTATATTTTTAGTATGAATCTCAGTCCTATACAAAATTTTGAGGCCTTATTGAGCCCACCCTCCCCCCACCCCCAAGAAACGAGTGCTCAAAGCACCTGCTTGTGGCTTTCTCGAAATTTTTCATTACCCTCTTTCTATTCTCAATTGTCCCTTTCAAGTAACAAAAAATCAAAACACATCACAAAACCCCATAGCCAATTTTACGAAAGTTAATGAAGTTTGCTCATGCCATTATGTTACATCGCATAATAGTATAGCGATGTAATAAGTTATTAGTGTAATGAAATGTACGTGATGACAGGTAATATCTAACAATCTTGCAGGCCTGTGTTCATCAGAATGCTGGCCATCGAAGTTCGTGTAGGTGAATATAACAAGGGTTTGTGAATGTAATATGTTGACGCAGGGTTATATTGGGTTAGGGTATGATGGCAGCAATCAACCAGTTTAGTATCC
Source organism: Propylea japonica (assembly GCA_013421045.1). Taxonomy (NCBI): domain Eukaryota; kingdom Metazoa; phylum Arthropoda; class Insecta; order Coleoptera; family Coccinellidae; genus Propylea; species Propylea japonica. The sequence goes on along the minus strand of JACDNR010000403.1, from coordinate 833 downwards.
AGCCATGTGATGATCACCTCAATAAGTCGAGGATTCATTAAGTCTAATTGGATATACTCTTGGTCAACTATACTCTGCCTGGTGGAGGATTTGTTTGGAAGTTAATGTTTAAGTCCGAAATATACGAATTATGCTGAGAAAGATTGATGTGCAATAGTACAATAAATCATCACACGATCCTTTCATTAATCATTATAAGTGAATATATAGGAAAAACAGTATGTACAGAAAGGAAAACTGAAAGATCAATAAGAATATATATTACTGATGACTATCATTTAAAAGTAGGGTAATTCATCAATTTACAGGAGCCACCATATGTTTTCTTGAGCTGGTGATTCAATTGATAACAAACATAAAAATGTTATAGTTGTGAAATCCAGAATAAAATTATACCAATAAGATTCCTCTTATAGTCCATTCACAAAAGTTTGAGCGCATAGTAGGCGTTCTTTATCTATCTGAAGTTGGCAGTATTTGCTGTCTAACGTAAAATAAAGTCAACGTTGCCGAATGTACCTGGCCTCATTCGAAGAGCTTGCGAGTTAACAGAGAACTCTATGCAATATTGACAACATTACTCATCAATTTGACAAGAAAATAAACAACATAACCTTTAATTTAATATACACAGTGGAATATGCCAAATTTTCAAGGCCAACCGACTACTCAAACTTTCGTAACGGATTATACTCTCATGTTCCGACAAAAAAGCAGTATCAGTTGAGCTCTCTTGATCACATATTGATTTTCCTCTGCAGTTATATAGACAGAGAAATTCTTCCGTCCAGTGGCACAAATGAATAGTCGAGATAATGACTTGCTGTACACAC
>JACDNR010000402.1:0-53053 GCA_013421045.1 Propylea japonica | reverse complement strand
CTCCTGCCCACCATAAGTGTTAAAAGAGTGGGGACAATGTCGCCACCTGATTGGCCAATCCCGTCGGAGCTGACACCAGCCGACCAATGGCAACGCGTCAGTGTCATTAACACACCACTGACTAGATCCGCTGCGTTTCCTTCTATAGTCTTTGCTTACACTTTCAGTGGTGTGGAGGTGTCGCTGTTCACACTCCTCCAAAACACCCTTAAATCGCTTACTTTCTCGCGGCGCGTACCGGACGTGTGTTGGTGCGTTTTCTGCTGAACCGTGATTTTGTGCAACAAGGTTTTGAGGATTCATCAGTGATTTGTGCGTGGAAAATGTTGGACGGACCTAGGGAGGCTTAAAAGGCTCAAAAGTTGAAAATAAATTGACCAGGGGTGTTAAAGGTTTTTTCATGAGAAACTTCAAGCGGGGAAGAATCGAGAGATTCTACCGCTTTTACTAAGGTGGCCAATGCGTTTCGACTCTTTGTTAGAATCTTCATTAGATGCGAAAGTGAAAAATACTATGGCTTATCACCCCTTCCTCCATCTGCCTAGACAAACTGATTTTAGTGTTTCTTCGCTGTTAACCGCGGCGAATAACAACAATAGTACAGGGTCCTCGCCAGGAGCTCCCAACTTCTTCCCATCGGCAGCTTTGGCGGTTTGGAGGGAAAAACCCTCACGCGTGCTACCCTGGGAACTCTTATACCCAAAATCAACCACCCCATCCGCATCACGCTCTTGCAGGACACCCTTACACCACAGCTGAAGATGTGGTGCTAGCTGCTGTGGCTGCCCATAACCACCACCCAGCTATGGTAAGGCCGCTACGTGCCATACAGCCTGAGGAAGACGGTGTGGTGGACGACCCTAAGGTTACCTTGGAAGGGAAGGATCTTTGGGAGAAATTTCACAAGCTGGGAACGGAGATGGTTATACACACAAAATCGGAAGGTAAGAGTCGATATAGATAGATTAAGATGCGATTGAGATAGGACTCGTAGCGGTTAGGCCTAGTCCGATCGAATTTGTCACGTCTTGTTGGTTCTATACTAGTAGGCCTCTTTGAAACGCCGGTAGGCTATGCGACGGGTAGCGCATACGCCTTGGGTAAAAGCGTTGCGGTTGGAATTGTCGACTAGGTAGAGAAGTTTATGGGGGTTTTTCGTCAAACTGGACGGATAACTAAGCCGAAGTGTATTAGAAATTGAAGGGTTGACAAAATTGGTGATATGACGCCGAGGAACTGAGACTAACGTGTCTAATTAGTGGTGGTGCTTCATTGAAGTTTAAAAAAATGCTTAAGATAGAACTGGGAGAAGTTCATAGCCTACTTGAATCTGTATATTGCAAATTTAGGGCATAACAACGCTTTATACACTTAACGAAAGTTTTTGGATAGTTCATCCTATAGAATTAGATTTCGAAGTATTAGCAGGGTATAATGAATATAATTCTACATAAGACTGAAAATTTTTTATTGAAAGCTCACCAAAATATTCTGTCACCCCATGTGAGTCCAAACATTACATATAGTGAAAACTAAGCTGACCTATTGAAGTTGAATGCTAAAAGTTCTGTTTTTCTTGAATAACACCGAGGAAATTGTGTCGTAATCTATTTATTGAGAAAAAATGAACGAAAAACTAGAAGAAAATATTAGTGATAGTTATCATCATTTTTGTTTTGAGGCAAAGTATTTGCTTAAAACGATCAAACACCAAATAAATAGACTCAAAACCATGTTCATTTTCATGAATGAGACAACATACCTTGACTATCGACCAATTTGTATTTGAATGGAAAACTATTCGAAACCTCGCCAAATTTTTCTTGGAACATTTAATACCGTTTCATTATTATTTACCATTTTTTTGAGAATCAATTGAAATTGAAATAAAAGAAATTAAATAAAATTATGTTTATCAGAATAATGAGATACACATTCATAAAAAGCGATTACAATTTGAAACTACCAAGAGTCGATCTAATAATATTTGATTTTATTATATATAATATAATGATATAACAATTTTTTTAGTTTTGGTGGCAAAGTGAAAATCTTATCTATATGGCTTATAATCTCTGTTCTTCAAGCTAGAAAATCAAATTAATTTCGAAAGTTATACGATTCAGAAGTAAAAAGTAAAGGCTTGTAACTGAAAAAATAGAAAGAATACACTATATTACAATACATCGATTTTTTGCTATTGCTCTTTTGGACTACGTAGGAATGATTACAAAACTATTATCAATGAAAAGCGATAAATGGAAATGGTTATAAAATAGAAGATGTGAAAAGAAAAATAAAAGTAAACGTGTCAAAAATCGGAGAGGGTAGTCGGAATCTAATAAAAACTGTGAAATTCACAGGACTTAATTGATTTTCCATAATCATTGTTATGAAATAATTTTGAAGAGCATGTCGAAGTGCCTCACTAGAAAAATTCACTTGAAAACCGCTAAACGAATGTATAATACTGAGACGAATGAAAATTACAAATAAAATAATGTGCCCACTCAGCCAACTTTATTCAATTGCTTGAAAATATATAATTATTTGTTCATTTCTCTTGGGAACATTGAGGAAAACAGTATTTATAAACCGTGAAAAGAATTAAATAGAAATATAAAGTGTCGGTAAAAGAATTTTTCATTAAGTATCCTATTTGGCATTTGAAATATTCCATAAATAAGCCACAAACAATTTGTTGAATTCGGCAACATCGTATAATTCATTAAGTACCCTAGTTGAAAGAATGAACTAATAAGAATGAGAAAATACCTGAAATATGTTTTTCTATAATTTCCATCAACTCAGTTCATTCTGAATAGAAAAATTACTTATCGCTAAAATAATACTTGTAAAATCTTCTTTTCAATACAGAATCGAAATACGAATTATTTCATTATCTCATCCTCCTAAAAAATTCATCGTACCTAATAAAATATTTTTCAACATATGAACAGCAATACCTAATACCCGAACATAATGACAATCCAAAACCCTTCCTGTCTTGTAAGTCATTTGCCTACCTTGATAAAACTCATGTAAATTTCAACAAAACACCTGTACCTACGTATTATAATAAACGAAAAAAAAAACAGTATGCCAATTACCATTAACGAATACACCAATCAGGTGTAAAGCCTACAACTTCATAAATGACTCTATCAATTCAAATCGTGTAAGTAGTGAATATTTTTTGAATAACAAGAATAACACCCATACGCGATGAGATTTCAAATGCGCATATAATCGTCGATTCAACCTTTAGTTTCTATTTCACAAAGAATAAAAATGAGTAAAATGAGATTTTTTTATTGAAAAAACGTTTAAACTATTGTTACACTAAGAGTCGTAGGTATATAAATAAGTTAAATTGATATAACTGTACAGTGAATACCGATGAAATGAATAATAATATCACACGTCTATTAAATTGAATATATTCAATATACAGGTGTTGAATTAACTCTACAGTAATGAATAAATCAATCGGTTAAAACTGCTATAAATTGCTCGTACATGGGATGAAATTGACAAGAATTACGTAGTTTTAAATTCCTCTCTTTCATTATAACAAATATCTTAGTTAAAAGTGAAAAATTTTCAAGACATTCAATTGGTATCTCAATCCAATGTAATCAAGAAAATAGTTTGAAAATTATCGTGATTTCTACAATTCAATTACAATCATCTCAAACAAGATCTTCAGATTTTTCAATGAATATAAAAAAATAAACATCACAATCACACTTAAACATGTATAATGATTTAACTGATAGGTGTGAAGTTCACGCATATTTTTTCTGAATAGAATAATTTAATTAGAGTGGTGTGAATAGAAATGAATATTCTGAAATAACAATGGAGATGCTAACATCCAGATTAAATAGTTATAAACAATTCTTTTGTAACTATTAAGTACCGCCTTTTGTTCGAGTTAGAAGAAGTATGATTAGAGATATTTAATTCGGTATTTGAATATTTATAACCTATAATCTCGAATATTTTGCTATGAGCTATATGAATTCTGAACTGTTTTATATCCAGATTCATAAAAAAATTTTTAGTTATTGCTAAATTTGTTCGTTCAATAATTAATTAACGAAATTGTTTCACTTAATTATAGTGTCCAAAAAATTGGTGAATGTCAAAAATACACAGCATATGTACAGAATTCGCTTCAGGAATTGATTGAAATTTTCAAATTAATATTCATTACCTTTTTGTAGAGTGAAATGAGAACTTTTTATTTAGAAAAAAATTTGTTTATATTCATATTGAGGAGTATAATGTCGTAATAAAATAAAACTTAATTTTTATTCTGAAAAATTGTTGAAGCTTCAAAAAAATGATACATTTCTGTTTATACTCTTTTTTAATTTTTACTCTTTTCAAAGATTATATAAATAAAATCCTTTTAAAAACGTCTGTACCTCTATAATGATACACATCATATATGACTGTGATATTAATTAATAGAATAAAAATATATAAGTATATTTCGAAATTCAATAAAAAAAGTTCAGTGAAACAATTTTAAATTGCTTGATGAATAATGAAACAGATTAAATTATTATTATTTCAAAACCATGAAATTGCAATTTCTGAAATGCTTTTCTTTGAATTAATTTTCTTTTTCTCCCTTTATCGTACGATTTGGCAAACTATCGTGAAAATGCATCTGAGAAAGTTATATTATAAATTAGCCCCCCCTAAAATCTTCAAAAATTCTGAAATAATAATAAAACATTCGTCACAACACCTTCGAAGAATTTCCATCGTTGTTTTCTATTATACCTAATATTAAATTGAATCCATCAATTTTCTGATTTTATTCTGTAGATTTTTTATGCAATAAATTTATAATTATAAGAAAATCTACAAAATAAAATCCGAAAAAGTACGAAAATCAATTCTAATCTTATAATATAGCTGAAAACAATTAAATCTATTTATTTGCAACCATCAGCTCATTAGTTCCATTCCCATAAAGTGTGTTAGAGGTACTAACCGTTCACTGTAACCTTTCCAAATCAGGGGGGGCCGTGGGGGCAAAGAGATGCCTAATTGCCGTTCAGATCGTATAAACCGTTTCTAATTGAAGACGGATACCTTCCTCTTGTAAATTAAGACCGGGCCGCATATAAGTGTTGAAAAATAGATTTATAGTTGGAAGTGGTCTATTTTTTTTGGGACGCATGTTAGATCACCGAGCGGCGTGTATCCGTGCTCAGGTTTTACGCGTTAGTAAATCGTGACATGTGTGGGGTATTTGTTACGGTTTAAGTATTAAGTTTGTCGAATTAATTAATATTTTTTTAAATGTTCAAGGCTTGCGTTTTCAAGAAATTTTACGTACCTTCATAACTGTACTGATTTTCCACATCAAATTTTGACTATTTTAGTTTATAGGTATACATTTAGCTAAAAAAGTAACGTAACTCGTCAATAATTCTTGCACGAAGAAGTATCAAGGAAAATCCTCTTCTCCGTCGATTTTTAATTTTAAAACCAATTTATCCTATGCTTTTTTGAATTCGCTATTTCTCACCACATATACAACCCGCACCTCTCTACTTTATTTTTTCAAATGGAAATATGTATATGGATTGTGAAACATCAAATGATAGGTTATTTGATTACTTTTTCAGCGATGTGGCTTGAAATAGAATTGGTTGTGCCATTTTTTCATTGAAATATTATAGGATCTCTCTATGCTTGTTTAAATTTAAAAATCTTTCATCCACAACTGCCCTCCTTTTTTTGTTTTCAATTTGAATGTATTACTGTAACATATCAAATAAAATGGGAAGGTTATTGAATTACCTTTCATTTGATGTATCACAATCCATAAAAAATTGAAAAAATAGAGTAGAGAGGTTCGTAGGGGTGATAACATATCAAACTCAAAAAAGGATAGAATTAATCGCTCAAAAAAAGTATAGAATTAATTGACGAGTTACGTTACTTTTTTGGCACGCTGTATAGTTTATAATCCTCATATTCCGATCAAATGGGTGTCAAATTACGAGACAAAATCTTTCAACCCCCTAAGCATCACAGTAAACCCCCAAAAACCGCTTCTAAACCTCTATCGGACTTGTAAAAAATTACACACAGCTCTTGTACACGCGAGAATATTGATTATATACGAGACGCATAGGCGTAAGGGGGTGAAAAAGGAAAGAGAAAGACCGCGGTCTCTCGCACAGAACCACCCCCCTCCCCTAGCATCTAACTACACATAAGAGCAAGAGGGTAGAAGAGTTCGCTTTTCAATAAGGACCCTAATTACTAGCACCCCCGCTTTTGCTGCGCGCCGGTGAATGTGCCCCCCCTCGTGGCTGCTTAGAGGATAAGGTCTGTGTGTTTGAGCTCGCGTAGCTTCAGATTCATCGTACGTAAGACCGTTTTTTTCATCAGATTTATTGCGACCCTTTAATGTGATTACTTAGGTGTGGAGAGCGAGGTTCATTTTGGCGTCCGGATGCCGAATGTATTTTGACGTGTATATCGGATTTTAAATCGACTATTGCATTGGAATGAAGGCACATGATGTTTATTATAGCCTCTTCTATTCATAGGAAGTCTTCAAAGTTTGTTATTCAGAAGAATTTTCAGTCGACAGGCGATTTTAGCAAAAAAAAATATAATTACTGTATATATTGTATATGCTGAAGTGATCCATTTTCCCGTTTATGTAGCTCATTTTTATTAGAAACTGAAAATCCTTATAGCAGAATGTTGATTAATTAATTGTCCAATATTTCTCGCGTAGTTTCAGATTCATCGTACTTAAGACCGTGTTGTGATTATTAGTGTGAAGTACGAGGTGCATTTTGGCGTCCGGATGCAGAATGTATAGGCGTGTATATACGATTTTAAATCGAAAATTGCATTCGAATGATGGCAAAAGATGTTTCTTATTGCCTTTTCTATTCATAGAAGATTTAAAGATGGATATTTCGACAATATTTCAGCTGACAGGTGCTTTGAGTATTAAAAATCATATATACGAGTATATACGTTCGGTAATTTTTCTGCTTCGGATTTAACATATCGTAACATAAAAAACCCTCTATGAAATGACTTTTGCTTCATTTTTCTGTTCTATATGTAGCTCATTTTATATTGTGACTCTTCAATTTGATTACCTAGGTGTGGAGAGCGAAGTGCGTTTGGCATCCGGAGGCAGAATGTATAATGACGGTATATACGATTCTAACTCTCGATATTGTATTGGAATGAAGGCACCAGATATTTCTTGAAGCCTCTTCTATCCATAAGAACTCTTCAAAGTTTAAAATTCAAAAATATTTTAGTCAACAGACGATTTGACTAATAATGAACGTATATACGAGTGTAATACGTTCGGTATTCTGTTGCTCTTGCTTCGGATATAATGTATTGTATATATAAAAGAATCCTTTATGAAACGTAAATTGCTCCATTTGTCCGTTCTACGTAGCTCATTTGTATTGGGAACCGAAATTTTCCTTACAGCTGAATATTGATTAATTCATTGTCCAATATTTCTATCATATACTGCCGACGTTTATCTTAAGTACCTCCAGTATAGCATCAATTTCCTCGACGAAATTAAGCATGACCATTCAGAATTAATGTTAGTTCATTTTGGTTTTCCTTTTTATTCTTGTGGAGAACATAAATTTCCCGATGGAATATAAATAAAGCAGGTTTGTCAACATATTAATAAATACAATCATCGGGTCGAATCGATTATTGTAGCTTGTCGGTTTGGATGTAAAGAATTTTTTTATGAGTCATACGTTGGGAACCTCAAATTAAGTACCAATTTTATGGGGATCGTGGTCAATCTGTGGTATTCGCAGTTTTTGAGAGGTGTAATCCAATTGGATTGAGTAGAATTCTCAGAAGCTTCGTAAGCTTTGTTGGATCCCTTGAGAAAGTTATCAGTAGTTTCACCTCTCTCCATGAATTACATTGAATCTTTTCTTGAAATTTCTTCGATATTCGAAAAAAGCCCCATTTAAGACAGGAGGGTTATGGAAGAACTTTCTTTCCTCGAAAACCAACTTTGTTCTTTTCTTTCTTTCATATGTTTTTGGATAAATATCTTGAAATCACATCTGAAAGACCTAAATAAAGACGAAAACCAAAACAAAATAAAAAGCATTTCTGAAAAACTTTATAGGTTTTCACTCCCAGTCTCTGAAACAGAAATAATTAAAAAATTGTTAATTGATGAAGTGCTCCTGCGAGAATCTTTGCACTCATTTCTCAGGAGCAAATCTTCAGAATTGTGTGTTTTTTTTCACTTGCAGTCTAATTGACATTGAAAGTTGTCAAAACATAGAGATGTTGATTCATTTAATTTTGAAACTTCCAGATGTCACTTCTTTCTTCAATAAATCAATCGAAATACGATCTATTCCAACAGAAAAATTGGCCAATTTATCTACTTCAACTAACAAAATACATGTGGGTTACTAAATTTTCCTTTATAATTACCCAGGTTCCGTCATTAGGATTTTGTGTGTTGTTCCAGTTCATCATATGATCTCAGCTATTGAACATAGATGGTCAGCGATTTGTGATCTTGTAATGTCTCTATTTTTGATGTTGTTCTTATATTCCCGTTTTCTCATCTCTAAAGGTCTTGATGTCCTCTTATATAAGATTTTCCACATACATATACAGGGAATATTGCAAACAAAATTCTTGATTTTTGTGTCTCATTCATTGGTTTCGTTCTGGTTAGAATGGATCTCAAATCATTTTGTGTTTTGAAAACAGTTCTTATATTGAATTTGGAACCAATATTTTCTCTGAAAGGCCTGGGATATAAGGATTGACGTTCAACAAATGCATAATCCCACAAGAATATATTTCAATCGATAAATAAAAAGCACCACCTCAAATAGAAAAACACTTTTGCTCCACAAATATATCTAGTCAATTTGATGAATAATGACCCCTTAAAATACTTTGTATACTCGAATTAAATTACTCTTCAGATGTATTTACTTAAACATAGATAGTATACTATAATAATCGAATAAAACTTAGAAAAAAGAACTAACAGAAACAAATTGAGATAATAATAATTATTAAAAGACATACTATAACACCCTTAACCTCTAACTGCCCGGACAAGGGTGTCCATTTCCACCCCCAAATAATTAAACCGATATTCCGTGTTTTCCTCGGTTTTTTCCGAGCTGATTAACAGAGTGGTCGATAAATCTTTTCTTATCCTTCTCCAGCCACTCGACTTGAAGTGAAAAAAGTTGGTTGGCTACTCCAGACCCTAGAAGATACGCTGCAGTCCTTGATTTGCAAGACTTCACCTTTTAAATTAGCCTCTTTTCTCGAGTTTCCACGGCGCATTGTTCGTTTCTGGCCGGCCGGGAAATGCGTGGAAACGCAGGGAGAGTTTCCTGCTCGAGAAAAATAGGGAGTCACCGTTGGCAAACAGAAGTAGATGGATAGGGGTTGAAGTGAAACTTGGACTTCCTGTGGAAATTTTCGGGGAAAATTGAAGAAAGGAAAGAATTTCGAATTAACTTTGAGCGCTTCATCTACTTAAACGAGTGATAATTCGTTTTTCCCAGATGTCTGTATTTTTAGAATTTGGGGCCGAAAATGGTCTCAAACGATGGGTTCGACTCCCTGATGACAATTCGTGGTCAAATTCAATTTTGTCCGTGGGGACCGGCCGTAAACACGATAACTTTAGAAACGGATGTCCGAGAGACTTGAAATTTTGGGGTGGGTTCGGTTCCTAAATGCATTTACCAGCAAAATCTTAAATATGGCCATTTAATTTTGTTCCTCAAAATCTCAGACAGAACTAACGCGTCCATATAAAATTTTGCGACCACTTGAGAGTTATGAAAAGAATTCGCATACGAAATTTTGTAGCAATAGATTAACAAAACCATAGAAAATTTAATCGAAGAATTGAAAATAAAAATCCTTATATTTCCACATTAAATATCCGATTCGAATGAAATTCACGTTGAGGTGAAGATTTTTATACTGAATGTTCATGCAAATTTCAAGATGATCGCATAATCAAGACCATAGAATTCAATATTTTTCTAAATTATCAATTTTTTCCGAATAATTGAGAATTTGTCAATTCGATTTAGTTGAAATTTCGCAGCAAACGTTTAATACCAATTTAAAGCAGTACACGAAAATTCGTGGGGGTTTGCGTTCATTCAATCATAGGAAAGTCTACAGTGTGTTTGGTCATGACTTAGCGATAATTTAAGGTCATCAAATATACCTAATATTTCGACAAGACGCCCAAACTTGGAAGTTTACCCCCCCTTAGTTGTGGAGTGGCCCCCCTTTTAAATTTACTTTTTTTTTCGTTGACCCTTCCAATTATATCGATTTCTATGGACATAAAGGTCCTACATATGTGAAAAAAATGTTTTTTGAAAGATGATACTACCACCTTTTTGAAGTATAACAATATAAAAACATTCAACTTGAAAACGCCACAAAAAATTCTTTTAAAAAGTTCATAGTAAAAATATGTATTGATTTTCTCAGTAAATCCGCAGTTGTATAACAACTAGCACATTGAAGTATAATTTACTTTCATGATTTAATACGCAAGGATATAGCTACAAAAATACTCACATCATATCTGTAGTTACATATTGAGAGTTATTGCTGTTCGAACATGAAAAATGATGAAATAAAAAAACCTCAGTACTGTACTTTCGATAATTTTCAATGATCAAACAACCAAATTAATCATAAAAATTGCTCAAAAGGGCCGCCTCTGCTCTGTAGACAGGCTAAGTCCTTAATTACGACCTGTCTTGTGTCTTTTGCTCGCGTACAGTGATCATGTCCGAGCAGCAACAACTCTCAAATTATGTAACTTACTATATGATGTGTATGCGTGTTAATCATTGAAAAAAATCATCATCTTCCAAGTTTGGGTGTTTTTGTAGATATATAGGGTATATTGATGACCTCAAATTATCGATAAGTCATGACCAACACACTGTATATGGTTATAAATTCTGACGTCTCCCATATTTCACGGCAGCATGAAACATCGAGAATGCCCTGTAGAACAAAACCAAGCCTGAAATTTCTTTTCCAACGCATAAAAAAAATTCTAGGAGTAACCGACGCGTTATTCTCCGCTCCCTAGTCCAATTTTCCGTCGAAATATTCGAATTTGTATTCTTTCGAGCGGTCTAGAAGGCGAAGCCAAGCACGGCAGAGCGTTCTACGTCCTCAAAGTTCACCGCCATTAAAAAACGTGACTTATAATAAATTGGTAAGCGTGGTCGGTGTACCAGAATGAATTATGCTTTTTTTATGCAATATACCAGTCCAAACGGGTGGTCTTTCTCGAAATTTTACAAATTGGGGTGATGTTCGACTTCTTGAGTTTACGGGGGGTGACTGAAAAGTACACCAGAAACGTTTTAGAACGCGTTGGTTAATCACAGAAAAAAATTAGAGAAGCCTTGAGCAGGCCGCTTTTGAGCTCTCGTTCAATGGTGGAGACTTTCACCTCGAAATTCTGTAAAAGGGTTGATATTTATGCTTATTATATGAGTGCAAAATCTCAGCACGATCGGAATTAAATTCTGGAAGTTATTCAAAAAAATGAAATATGTGAAAAATCAATAATAAAAAAAAATCAATTCTTGGTTCTGGTGATGCGATCCCCTTGAAATTTTGCATGATCATTTAGTTTATCAGTCTCGATTTACACAATAAATTTCACTAGAATCGGTTATCCTGTTATGGAAATATAAAGATTCTTCTTTTCAATATCCCATTTAATTTTTTATGGTTCTGTTGACATTATGGCCACAAATTTCGCATGAAAATTCAGTGTGTCAATCTTTATTTATAAAATAAATTTCATTCGAATCGGATATTTTTTTATGGAAATATGAAGTTTCTTTTTTTCAATTCCAATTGAATTTTTATGTTCTAGTTACACTAAGGCCACAAAATTTTGCATGGGGCTTCTTATGACTATACTGCATGTGGCCGCAATATTTCATTTCGATTGGTTGCGTTTTGTCTGAGATATTGAGGACAAAAATTTGGAATGGTCGTATTTTATGGAACGCCCGTACGATTTGAACACATTTAGGAACCGAATATACCGATGAAACTCTTTGGTGGTTGGTTGTTGTTATTGTTTAATGAAAGAGAAAGAAGCAGAATTCAGTGAAAATATATTCAGTACAAGTCAGGTGTCCTTGAACAAAAATATTCATTTTAAACAAACATGCTATAAGATAAGCTTGTATTCACTCGGACCTATTAACAGCCCATTGAAATTCTTTATTATTTGCCATTTTTTTAAACGTTCCAACCGATAATATCATTATAAAAATAAAACGCTATTTGCACTATAAATTGTTGAAATTCAATTAGTTGACAATTCAGGCATAGTATGAATGCTTGAATTATTAATTTATGGAAATCCATTCACCCAATTAGAATTGAACGAAATTTCACTTTTTTTGTTCTCACTTTCATTCAAACATATTATTCAATAGTCTATTATGTTTTCGTTGCTTGAATTGTTGGATATTTATTTTTTATTATTATTTCATCAGTTCAGTTTATGGGAAACTAAATTTATGAAAGCAATGATGCCCATTTCATTTTGACAATTGAAATAAAACGAACATTTATTAATAACATATTGAGTAAAATTAAAATCGTAGGAAACAATCAACTTAATATTTCTATTACTCACAATGAACTTTAATTAATAATTTCTTCACATTTATTGACACCACAATCAACGAACACCAGCTGAACAATCATATCAAGCATGGACTTCATCAATTTAAATCACCCCCTCTCCTCTCCTCATTATCACCCCATTAAAAATGCGAACTGTCGTAAATACCAACAAAATAAACTTGTTCGTACCCTCTCAAACAACATCAATATACCATAATTCTTCCCGTTATAATACACACATGACAGCTAGTTCGTTCTCGAAACCTAGTAGGCCATGCACGAATGCTCAGTATCGCTATAATGGCGTTAGAAATATTATTCGACTACCCTCCTGTTTTGTATATATGCAGCAGCTGTCTCTCTGACTACCTTCGATGTAAGGATACCTTAAACGCCCTAATAGAAAGGGGATGATCAGGGTTTTAACGCTCCATTTTTTTTTCCGATACTGCATAAAAAGGAGGGGTGACCATATGGGGTGTTCTGGAGATATACAACACGACGTATAGGCGATGAAATATTGGTTGACAGGTGCGACATCTATAATTTGTCGATCTGCGTTGAAACACACGAAAATTTAGACAACGTCGCATTCAGGTCACTCTGGGAAGTGAATGTGAGTAACTTTGTGACGTCATTGGGCATCGTCTGGATTATACGGCATATTAAGCGAGGAAACATTGGTTGACACGGTGGCAACATCTGTAATTTGACGATCTGCGTTGAAAACACGAAAATACTTAGACAATGTCGCATTCAGGTCACTCTGGGAAGTGAATGGGAGTAACTTTGTGACATCATTGGACATCGTCTGGAGATTATACGACATAAAAGGCGAGGAATATCGTTTGAAATGGCGAAAATCTATGGTTTATCGATCAACGTTGAAACACGAAAATATGCAACTTTCGCATTCAGGTCACTCCGAGAAGTAATGTGAGTCGCTTTGTGATCTAATTTTGCATCGTTATGGCGGCATGGTATAAACAAGTAGAAGGCTCACGTCGTGAACTGCTTCTTGGAAGTAGTCGCAAGATTGTCACAAAGTGAATCGCATTCATATCACTAGGCCCAAAGGAATATGGTATAAAAACTTTCTGGATTATCCAAATCTCGTTCGAATTAGTCCTTTTTTTCCGGAAAACGTCGCCAAATGAGTCATATTGCTATAATATCTCAAATCACTCGCAATTTTGTCACAATGTGAGTAATTTTGTTACTCGCATTATTGACTTATTATCCACTAATCAGCATAATGACGTATAATGGGTAGATTATAAAATAGTCGTGATAAATTGTTGAATTCATTCATAGAGACTGCTAAAGAACTATATACAAGATGTTACTATTAAGGGGAGCGATTCGTGAAGCCATTTCGAAGAAAACAACGGTCGGAGACTCTACGAAGAGCAAGAAGAGAAGATACTGAATGGAAACAATAATTAATAAATAAATCACCTCCACGACACAAACGATACCAAGTAATTTGATGAATAACTCTTGGTTGGGATTTATTAAACTACCTACTCGATGCTTTTCCAGAATCTCCAATATGCAAGGAACTCTATCGGCTTCAAATTCAAGGCAAATATGACCCATAGATTCAAACCGAGTTATTCAGCTCAAAAATTCGATTAAATTAGGAAATAAACGTAAAAATTTCAACGATTTTTTTAACGACACACTTTTGGGTCATCTAGCATTCCAACAGCTCACCATGGCCCTCTATCTGATAACGACCACATAATTAATCGCCGTATCAACTCTTCAAAACATCATCACCAGGTTTCCGATTTTACGATATCTAGAGTTCTAGGCTATTCCGTTGAATAAGCCACCTGCCTCGCTAAAGACCACACATAAGATTTTTTCCTGGTTTCATCGCAACTCGAAATTCGGCCATATAAAAAAAATATAATCATACGTTACGTGTTAAATACACATTGTTGACCATCATGGACTGGGATCTTTATTTCCTCTAAGTGATGAGAAGAAATAAAATTGTTCTGGTCCACTCTGTATACCTTATAGCCAATGTCAATAAGTATAATTTTGTATTTTCATATTTTCAATGAGGTGGCCGCGGTTGACCAAATGGTCCTTCGACATGGATTCAGGTTTTGATCCTGAATACTTGACTGAGCAATTGTCAGGTCGTTACGAATATACTTGTTAAGATTAGTCGTTGTTTTAAGTCCTAACCCTGAGGAGTTACGGTTTAAAAGGTAGTATCAGGTCTTAACTATTCAATAATAATCTTGTTTTGAGCCAGCCAGGGGCGTAGCTTGGGTTTGGTTTGAATAAGATATCAATTTTGGCACTATCAATCAATGTATCTGTACCATCTGACGTGGTAGCTAGCAGTTGAGTACTTCCAAAATTTACATTTTTATCCATAAATTCTTGATTGAAATGTTACGGATGCAGGAGTATGTATATTAATATCCTCAGGATGTGATGAAGATATTCTAACTTGTTGTGGAGTTTTTACTGCGCGACAATAATTTTTTGCCCGTCAACGTACTAAGACTTTTTCGTTTATAGTAGCCTTAGAATTAAACTCGAATGAAATGAAGGAACCTCTAGTAAATTGCCTTCATACCAATGCTGTAGGTATATGTCAAACACGATGTGAGTAACAAAAGTACTCCTATTATGACAAAAATGATAGCGATATGTGTGAGTTTATATCAATGCGACTCACTTGTGACAATCTTTGAACTTCCAAATAGCAGTTCATCCGATGTCAGCCTTCTACTGACGCCTGTTTTCTACATGCCGCATAAGGATGCACAATGTGGTCACAAAGCGACTCACATTATGTCTCAGAGTGACCTGAATGCGACATCGCATAGACTTTTGTGCATTCAACGTTATTTCATCGCCTAATATCTAGTTTTAGATGTTCTGTTTCTCATCAACGTTGTTACCTACTTCCTCAAAAACTCAGTTTTTTCGTCTCAATGTTCATTGCTGTGTCAATTCTTTCCGTTTTATGTGGCAGATCAGAAGGGTAATACATCAGTCTATTTCACTTGTTTGTGTACAAATTAAGCGAACACTTTTCATTTAAGGCATTCGTTTTGAGATTTGTCGAAAATTAATCTCGAAGTACCAATTAACGTCATCGACTCAAGATGATTTGGGAGTATCGGAAAAAACTCAATGAGGTAGGCAAGAAAATCTCTTTTTAATCTGGGAAATCCCGGAAACAAAGAGGCCAATACACTTGCCGAAGAGGCACACGAATGTCACTCATTGGCCGAACCCTTCTGTGGGATAGGTAAATGTACCTATAAGAAGGAGTTTCTGGAGAAGGAGAAGCCGAGGGGGAAAACTCTGGCGAAATCTCCCAGGGATGGATCATTCGACTAAGTTCCTTGGGAACTTCAAAACAGCAAAATCCAAAAGATATCTGGACTTGGTAAGAAACAATTACACCTCTTCACGGCTTTCTTACAGGACTCTGCCGCCTCAGAAAACCTGTTGCGGATGGATTATCGGACACTGACGAGTGTAGGTTCTGTGGGGGGAGGAAGAAACCCCCATTCACCTAGTCACGGAATGCTTTGGGATTACGTGCCTAAAGAGAGAATGCCTTGGTCGAGAAACTTGCAAGAGTGAGGATTAGCCTCGTTGAAGCCTTCACAGATATAGGATTTCATCAGATCTCTGGAACTGGAAGGCGAGCTTTAAAGAGAGTTGTCAGAACAGCTCTGTAACGGGGCACAATAGACCTTGAGGCCTCGCAGTGAACTGTACTCCTTTTAAACTATAACTACAATATCTAAACCATAACAACACCATAGCCGAAGGTTGTCGATTGCTCCATTCACCAATAGATCGATTTTCCCATAGGTACTGCTCTCTCGTATAAATCAACCATCTATTAATAAAGAAATAGGCAAACTCAAATTACCGCTTTTAGGTTTTTAACTAAAACTAATACATCAGCGTGCTTATTAAAACTGAAGCAAACGCATTATTACCTGAACGGATAGTTCGTAAGAGGCAGATGACTTGATTCCGTGGAGAAAGGCCGGAGCAATTATCTCGGGCCAGAGGCGTACAAGTGGGGTCGGAAAGGACGCATCACTTTTCCATTCATGGTTATATGTTTTCAAATTATGGTTTAGATGTTAACTGGTTTGAGGTGAAGACTTAATTTCGTTCGTCGTTGTCTGGAGGAAAAAAGTTTTTTTGTTGCATTCATCGATGAATATCTGTAGTTAAAGCTAGAATCTGAAATTTTACACAAGGAATATAGTCCATGGGCCACAGCGCTGTTTTTTATAAAGATTACTAACAAGCTGAATATTTGTGAATAGCTTCATTTGACGAGACGCCCAAGTTTTGTCTCTACGAAAATTCTTGATAGTGAGGGCTAATACAGTATGGAGGCGTAAAAGTGTTGAATGGGTGAATGTTAAATTTCATTACACTTCATAAATTAAATCTTGAAACAATTTTATTACAAATTGAAAACATAAATTGTAATTGTCCTACAAAAATGATGATTCTATCAAAGTGTCCCCCACTCCCAACATATATCAACACTAGGTCTAAAAAATTATTACTAACAGGCAGATTTTTTCACTGTTTTAGCAAATATTTTCTTCATGAACTGGTCACATTGTCTACAATTGAGTGGTAAGATTTTCCAGTCGATTATGGTATGGGGTGGAATATCTTTGACTGCTCGCACAGACCTAGTGGTCGTTGAGAATAGAGCTATGAATGCTGATAGGTATATCGGAACATTCTTGAAGAGCATGTAGTGCCATTTGCCCCATACATTTGTGAAAATTTCATTTTTATGGACGATAATGCCAGACCCCATCGTGCCGCGCATTGTTCAGGAGTACCTTGAAGAGGTTAAAGTCTCTCGAAAGGAATGGCCAGCAAGAAGTCCAGATCTCAATCCGATTGAGCAGGTTTGGGACACCTCAATAGAAGGCTGAGAAGTTCAGAAAATCATCTAGCTACTCTTAATGACTTAGGAATCCAACTCAGAGAAATCTGGGAAGGATTAGACCAGAAAATTTTGAATTTACTCATTTTGAGTATATGAACCGTCGTTGCCGAGCTGTAATTAACGCAGGGGTGGAAATACCAAGAATAAATCACTTATCATCAATTCAGTATTTTTTAAAATTGTTCGTTTCTCTTCTTTCACATATAGATTCGGCAAAATCCTGAATTTTCTTCTTTCATTTAATGTGTCTTGTTTCGTCGTTCAAACCTTCCCGAGAGAACATAAATAAGTTATAAAGTCAATGTAGAGTTAACTTTCAATAAAATTGAGATTCCCATTATGTGCGTTAATTTTTTTTGCCAATGAAAATTTTTGAAAATGAATGTAAATAATGTGTTTTATTTATTTTTCGAAAATTTATAAAAATATTAAGAGGCGACTAGATGATTTCTTGTTAGCTCAAGAACTTTCCCCAGACCTTCAGCTTTCAGAATCTCAAAAAAAATGTACCAAATGAGCCCTTTTGGGCTGAAAATCTACCCAGTTATTTTTTTTATATTTCTTGTGCACTATAATCACGGCAACATCAACCAATGATGTACATTCCCAAAACCATTGAACCCAGTCAAACCAACCATCGAACGGTCAACACCGCTCCCAACCTCCCAAAAGAAAAACCTTCGAATTTCCACCAGGCTTTCCACGCCAAACATAAAAGCGGAATTTCCCTCTATCTCTTCTTCAACCCAGCGGCGCGATACCTTTGATATATAATTCCGGAACACGTTGAGCGTCGAAATAGAGTCCCGGATTATTATTTTACAATTTACACATCATCTCAGAAAGCGTCGCGGCGCCTAGCGCACGGACGCGCGCACGCTTCACTTGGCCGACGTCGGGTTAGCACCTTTGGGAAATTCGGTTCAAATTGAACGGCACTTCTGAGGAGGCAATCATGGCGGCGTGCTGGGCCCCCTCACGGTCCAACGCCCCAGCGTTTTTCCCTCTCTGATGTACTTAGCCGGAAAACCGTGGAATTTCCCTCACGGATCGCTTTTGAAGTCGTAGGAAAATACGCGGGAGAAAGGGAAGTGGTACGTGGGGGTCGTACGGGAAAGCGTTGTTGCAAGGCGGAATTTAGGGAGGTTCTGGACGTTTGGCAACGTCGCGGAATTTGGAAATTGATCATGGGGGTAAAATAAGTGTTGGGAAATTGGTACGGTCATTGTGTTGAGAGGGTTTTTCTTCTGATTTCATGGTCGGAAAAGTTTATGGAGCGATAAAAGAAGTGCCTTGTAAGTGAGAGTGGGACGTGAGAGGTCGTACGGGGTAGCGACGTTGCCTTTGTGGAATTAGGGTACGGTTTTGTAAGTTTGGCAACGTCGTGGAATTCGGAAATTGTTCATGGGGATGCAATTGGTATAGGGGAAGTGGTACTATTGATCTTGTGATGCGTTTTTCTTCGAGTTTTTGTCGAAAATGTTTGATTCCATCGAGAAAATTGATGCAAGCGATTGAAGATACCTATTGAATTTAAAGGTACCTATAGTTTTTTGGTGCAGAAGTGATATCTAAAAGCCTATTATTTTTCTTATTTCCGTCTCTGTAAAAAGGAAATCTGTTTCATTGAGAAAACCCCTTCAAAATGAATAATAATATTTTTATTAATAGATTCCGTTGAAGGTAAGGAAGAAACCTGTGATCCACCCCATATTATACTAACTTATCTACATAAAATGGCGCTTGTATCACCACCCAACACCCCCCATTTTTTCTATAATGAGGCGAAAAATTTCGTCAAGGGTAGAATGGTATATTTCATTTGCGAGCTGTTTCTCTTCAGATACGGAATGCGAGAATAACAACGCTTTTTATTTACCTCCAGAATATACGGGACGTTTATTTGAATATTTCACCCGGTATGTCATTATTACTTTTTCCCCTTTGTAGGGGATGCCTTGATATTCGCATTCTCCTAAGGGTTGTTATTTCGGCGATTTTCGTTTGTTTGACGTCTTCGGATTCATTGGAAGACGATGCCGAATGGTCAAGGAACTTTTCAAAAACGTTTTTTCTCGGTTTTTTTGTATAGAAAAATTTTGCTTGTTGTCAAATTTATTTGATGTACCTATATCATAGGAAAATTTCACAGCGTCACTTCAAAAAGTAATATATTTTTCAAGTGACCCCCAAATTATTCTGAAACAACAATTTATTATGATAATATAAAACATTTATTGTAAGAATGCACAATTTTATAAAGCAGCAGAAACATTGGAGAAACCATTTAATAGTTATTACATCAACTAGTTTATTAATCGCTAGATTAATAAACCAGTTGATCCAGTATCAATAATTATTGATTGAAATACATGTTGCACAAGAGATTTAAATATAAATTTCTACGTTCCAGAAGAAGATGTTACATTAAATTTAAATATTCGGTAGAAAGGATGCTTTCAAATAGATTATTATGGATCAATTTCGTTTACGTTAAACGGAGCTTTTTTTGCATTAATTGTCTACTATATTCATTATATTTATATTTTCAAATATATTTGAAATTAATGTTTTTTTTTGGATTCTACCAAAAAGAGAAATTCTCAATAGAAAAAATGTTTTTTCTGGTTTTTATGCCATAGTCAAAAATAACACATAAAGCTCCTAAATTTCCATCAATACTGACCATTCGAAATCATCTGATTGCTACGCCAATAAATAACAATTGAAAATCAAATGGAAACGTCAATCGTCGAGTGAACAGTGGTGTAACAAACCAGATAATTCCTTAACCCTATCGCTCCCCCTCTCTTTAACCTTTTGTACCAATTATCAACGTTTCAAACAACGCGCAAACTTTTCGCTTTGAAAAGATTCGGTTTGCAGAGAAGCAGGATGATTTGTAGGTTCCGATAGGTTATGGGCCGAAGTTCATAAAGGTGGGGATTTTGTTGATTTGTATTTCTTCGGGGTGAGAATCATGAATCTTGATTGATTTCTTACAATTGTGCAACTTTGTTTCTTAAACTATTGATTCTAAGTTCACGAACACTACAGGTTTAGGATTTGAAGTGACAGTCGTACCAATAACATAACCAAATATTTTATGGATTCATTTTTTCAGTCTTAGTTTATTTTCGGATTGTTTTTAGCTTTGCTTGCATTTATTGGCTTTTGTTAAATATTTTTGATAACTCTGGTGTGCCCTTCCATTTTTAATGTTACCTTGAGTATCTATTAAAGAAGTGGATAATTTATTTTTTCAGTTCCAGTTTATTTACTGATTGTCTTTAGCTTTGCTTGAATTTATTGGCTTCTGTATCTTTCTTATAATTACTGGTGTGCCCTCGCATGTTCAATGTTATCTTTGAGTTAAAGAAGTAAAGAAGGCTTTAGCTTTAACGCAGAAAGATCTGCATACAAAGTTATGAAGAAGTTGTTGTCACATTATTTTCTCGGCTCATGGAAGCACACATTTCACAATGAGCCTAATTTTCTTCTCTTTCCATAATTTTCAGGAAAAAATATAGAAAGACTAAGAAAGAGAAGAAGACTTATTCCCGCCTTTTTCTAATACAAAATTGAACTGCAGTGCACATGTGTGACTCTAAGGCCCTGCTCTCGTGTAGGGTTACGAAAGATCAACCCGAGTCAGTGATCGAGTTGATAGCACCGTACTTTCAAACACTGGTTGGATGTCCGGGTTAGGTAAACGAACGCAAAGGTTAGGGATCGAGTTAACTCGAGTAAGTATCCGAAACGCCTTTAGAACGATCTGAGTCCGAAGGTGTATGATTTCTTTAGCTGTGGAGTTCGTGAATGGTTCAATGATGAATGCAGATTACACCTTGTGAAACCTGTAATATAAAAATTATGTTAATCGCGTTTGTTTTTGAGTTAATAAGGCAACATGGTGATTATACGTATAGATAGTTTTATAACGCTTTGTATATGCGGACGTTGAGTCTGCATTTCTGCTCGGTTTCTTGCATGACTGACAATGGGAAATATGCCCTATAATGAGGGGATGTTGTTACAGTTTTTGATTAATGGTTCGGTTGTGAATTTGTGTATTTATAATTCGACTTTAATTTGTTTCCAATGTTTTTCTTTATATCTCGTTTTCTTCGCGGTTAAATTTGTGTACTGGCCAAATCGGTTCAATTGTTTTAGTGTACGATTGATCTGTAACTGACAGACTCACAGATTCGTGAATAATGCAATTCTGGAATGGTTCCTGTAACTTTCTTATTTAGAGTGTCACTTTTGAACTACTCATCGAAAAATATAACCTTCAATCGTAAGATTTAATCATGGAACATTATGTATAATGGGTAAATGGTTTTGATTTGAATTGAAAATACATTTATCCCAATGTAGTTTGCGTTTTTTTCTTTTGTCTCGTGAATTGATAACAGAAAGAAACAAATTTCTTCTTGAATTGCTTTAGAGCATTTATTAAGTTTACAGTACATTAGTTCTTCAATCTGAAACATGTTCACAAACTGGACATTCAGCTTTTCTTCAATCTGAACATTTTTCTGGGCATCCGGCATTTCAAATGGATTCATTTGATCACGCAACTTTTACTTCCATTCTCATAAAGTTCCTACTTTAAAAAAGAATGATTTTCAGGTCATGTATATTATTGAAATGTTTTACCCTATTATGATTTTTTTCCGATAACAATCCAATCAAAGATATCATTTTTATTCATCATGATTTTTCATATTGAAACTTTGGTGTTCGTCCTAAATAAACGAACCATTCAACGTACCTCACAATATGTCATTCTATATTGCTTTTGATCACCCGTCGAGTACTCGTAAATATTTATCGATTTCTGTAAGCTACAAATCCCTTAAAGAGGTTCAGAAGTGCAATTTTCCTGTGAGCTTATGAAGTTACAGATTGGCTCACAAATGAAAGCAGAATATCACCATAAAGTAGATTTAGTCCTCGATCGAAAAGGTGTTCACACCTATATTTTTTTTGTAAGTCAGGGAACTCTAAAACACTGAAGAAATATCAGTTTCAACAGTATGATATTATAGTTAAATTTATTGTGCATCTAATAGCAGTGAATAATGACTCATTGTACACTAGTGATTAATGGGTATTATAATGGTCGATCAAACAGACGTAGGTAAAGATGGTAGATTATAAAATAGTCGTGAATAAATTCACTTTACTCATAGTCAACCTCTTTGGAATGCCGTTTGACTATCTCAAATAAGAGTATTTTAATATTTGCTTTACATGCAGAAATATTCAAGTAGAATGACTCTCTACAGCTCTCTTTTTCTACAGAAATCTTTCTGATTTCTTGCAAATCTTTGAACGGCTCTGAATCTTCAGAAAGATTCAGAAATGTATAATATAATACAATGAGAAAGAACTTTTATTTACAATCAGCAAAATAATATTTTGTTCTCGAGTTCAGCAAGCACTTGAAATCTTTCGACTTTTCCCCAGTGTTATTTAGATACATTCGACAAATGACCCAAGATTATAACTCTGCGAGAAATATCTCGTTTTTCAACTGCACTCATTTTCATTGAATTTTTTATTCTTCAATACCATTTAGGCCACCCATTACAGACCCTCGAATAAAACGATAATCACCTCCACTTCAAGCGATAAACTTTTAAAATGTGAAACAACAATTGGAAAATACATCCGCAAAGGAAAAATTCTCCTCACCTGTTACCTTTACTGACTGCCGAACACACCTTACCATCGGAATAACACGACTTTAGTAACACTCAAGAATACCTTTCAACCCGTGAATTATCGCCCATAAAAACTGGGATCCAGAAACAGACACCTCATTGTCCGTGGTCTCAACACCCATCTGGTGGTAGTGACCTTTTTTCTCGACGTCATTTTCTCTGTTAATTTTCGACAGTTTATCTCGCCATAAGATCCAATATTCCTTGGGTCCACTTATTTCACCATCAGCAATGGGTCCCCTAGCAATGCCCGCTTTTTTTAATCGGACTCTTTGCCTTCTTGCAATCGCTGGCTCGATGGGAATGAAAGCTTAATCATGGGTTACGGAGGTGAGAAAACGATCTTCCTCAATTATGTACAGTCTGGGCGAGGTTGTTTGTCTTAGGTACAGTATGCGCGATAAGTTGCCTAACGTTCGTGCGCTTGTGAAGGAGTCCGTGCCTTTGACCGTCAGGAAATTGGCGCAGGATGTGATGTAAAGTTTTGGAGGATGTTTGATGAGTATTGTAGCTTTAGTGCCAAAATTTTTGTGAGGTTGGACAGAGGAATTTTGAAATTCATTGAACAAGAACTCATGCAAATATCGATTCGATTTTATTCATCAGAATTGACTTTCAAAGAGACAACGAAAGAAATATATGACGATATTTTGATGAAATGAATATCGAGCCTTGAGGAAGAACCACAAAAGATTCGAAACGTTGGCAAGTATTTAAAAAATCAAAATAAATCTGGTCCAATTCCTGTAAACGATTCATTCAATATTTATAATCATGGACGTTACTCTTCAACAATCGATTTTATTATTTCTCCGTCTCAAGTACACCATTTAAAGTTTATGTTCAGGGAGTTTTTCAAGGGATATCTGTAGGGTAAAAAAAATTTATAGTGATTGACACTTTAAGGCAATGGATATTTTCGTTCAAAAATTGTTTACGTGGGATAGATTTTCGAAAAATAATTCTCTTGAGGTTTCCCATTCATTCTGAAGAAAAATCTTTTGCAAAATTTCGATACAGTCGATACTTTTTCGTAAAAATAAACTTACAAGCAGTTATGATCACTATTCATTTCATTTCATCGTATGTTCCATGGAATGAATATTCTAAGATATTGTGTCTATGACAGGGGATAAAGATGTTCGATAAATCTTTCTGAGGTTTATTATTATTTCCGGAAGAAAATTATATCTGTAATGTTTTAATTTCACAAATAGAACTTTCTTTCGATTGATAAGCTAGTTGACAAAACCCAATTTTGAGCATAAACAATATCTTAGAATGTTCATTCTATGGAACATACGATGAACGGAATGAACAGTGATCATAACTGCATGTAAGTTTTTATTTTTTCCTCGAAAAGTATCGACTGAATCGAATTTTGCAAGAGACTTTTTTCTCCATAATTGAATGGGAACATAAGAGAGTTTTATTTTCGAAAATCTATCCACGAAAACATTTTCGAAGAAAAATTATAAGGGGTTGTTATTCTCAACCCCTAATAATAAAGTTATGGGATAAAAAAAAATTGTTTGAGTAACATATACTTAATGAATCATATTGTAAGTATAGTTTCATGACTTAGTTTTTTTAGGGCTTCTAAGAAAAATTAAAAACTCTCAACTCGTCATCGCCTTCCAAAGGCTGTATCTTGAAGGGAGGTCGATTTCGAAAAAAAAAATTATATGAATTACCCCTGCTTATTTTCATCGAGGAATCATCTCCCAAAGTCCCTCTCATTCGTTTACAGACACCCTGTCAAAAATCGATACTTGCGTAAGTTCTGCCCCCCTCTAATATAACTTGAAAAATAGCTTTAATTCTTTCTGTTAAGTAGACAAAAAAGTTCCACTAGCATAGAAAAATTCGATTTTTTGAGCTAGAAATTCGTATGGCAGACATAAAGTATGAAATATAAATTACCATCAGCTTATCATCTTGATGTCTACCACACGAGTACAAGCTCTTTCCCGGAAGCCAGTTAATATCAAATTTCCTCATAATTGTTGCCGAAGCCTTCACCACCCATACAAATACATGTTTCTTCACCTACAATCTCCTTATAAATCTTTGTTTACAAAGTTGCCTAGCAAGAAACTGATATGTCACAGTTTAATACCGATGTAGTCCTTTGTACTTTTATAGCCTCATTTTCACCTTCAAATCTTCAATGTATTCCTGTTTATTCCTCGCTTTGATGTCTTGTTTCTCCGTTTTATTTTTCCATAAATCCATAACCTTTGTTTGAAATAACACGGCACCAATAAAACAGCGGTGAACACATCAAAGCATGGTAAACAATGTTGCGCAATCTTTAGATTTATCGGCCGAGTCGATGGTGTCAAAACTGTTCTATGTTCGTTTTGGTTGACCCTTGACATCCCAGCTGTGTTTCTTATCACTGTTTGGTCATGTTTTTGAGATAAGCGGTCTTGGGATAGGCAGATTTCTGATCTCTATCCTTATCCCTTTAGTGTCCGATTTATGAATTGGTCCAGATAAAGAGGCAGTTTCTTGGATTGTTATCTAGTTTCGTGATTTTCTTAATTCCTTTTGATGGATGTAGGGGTGAGGATTATGGGTTGGCAGGTCCAAAAGATGTTTATGGATTCTAGAAGGAAAATTGAGATGACATCATACAATGTATCAACCAAAAAAGTCCCTAGCTGAGGTTGGTGCAGAACGGGGTACCATGCAATTCTGGCGTATGATACCAGAGCACAGGAAAAAACCTCAGTAGAAAAAACCCTGCCTCGCCGTTTTTACAAAATTGAAACTTAAAACTATTCGAATAAATCATTCAATATTCAGATGCAAATACTTAATTCATGCTCTTGGGCCAGGAGGTATTTTAAACCAGGTCTGGCCTTCCAGTGATGATTTTCGAATCTCTTGTTCTTCTTAGACCGCTACAGGACCCTATTGAAGGGTAATCATCTCCTATAGATTAATAAGTGGTTTTCATCCTAAATATCGAATTCAATTTCGGAATAATGTTAAAAAACGTGTGACAAACTTATGTCAAAATATGATAGTGTAACTATCGTTTTAATCACTAGTAAATAATGAGTGGTTATTCACTGCAACTATTCTTGAAACTTATATTTCTTCAGTGTTTGACAGTTCCGTAACTTAAGTACTATTATTAGTTAGAATACCTTTTCATTCGACGACCAAATCTACTTTAAATACAACCAAATTTTATCACAAAACAAAATGGCAAGTTCATAAAAATTACGCATATGTCAATTTGACTTTTCAACATGTTATAAGAGCCGTTAAATGTTGAAAACTTCAAGAAAAATTTTTAGTAGTCGTGGATAAAGTATAGTATTCTACTCGCGTATAAAAGCAATCATTATACGCATATTGCATAATATACTTTCACTTCAGTGTATCTCATTCTGAAGTCTTCTATTTTTAAGGAAATAAGGACTTCAAATGGTTCAGTATACTTTTGGGATATCTCATTTGAGTTGCTTAATGAGCCAAATTTATCTAATAGTTTTAAAGTTATTATGATTTGAAACTTGAAAATCCTATCGAGTCAAATATGAATATAAGCTTCTCAAGGATGATGAAAAATTGTGTAAAATTTTTCATTCGAGTTGAGCCAAACATTGTGCGAATTTATAATATCTAAAATAACTTGGCAAATCTTCAATATTCAAACAATCCTCATTCAAAAAAGATGAGTGGCATAAACAAATTTATTCATATGATATTTTTGTTGTATATCTAAGCTTTCATATGTAATCGGCGACTTAATTCTGCCAAACATATTTTTCCCAAACAAAAACAAGAAACATATCTTCAAAAATCAACCTTTCAATTCTATGTAGGCAACACAAGAATAAGACCTTATTTGAACCGTTATGTTATCAGAATATTTTAATTCCGTCGAGCCAAAATTGTTAACATATTTTTATCTTCTAAGTCATTCGAAGAGTTTTTGCTTGACCAAAATATATTTCAACTTCTTCAACCAAAAAAGGTTACCAGGAAGTCATAAAGCTTCCAAAATATAACTTGGCGCCTCTTTGAATAATCTCAATCTAAGACCTACCGCCAAATCCTAAACGCACTCTCAAAACAGCCTAAGGTAGCGTTAATTTATGCACTTATCCTCAACAATACATCTTACTTTCTTCAAAAACACCGTCAGTAATCTTCGATCTCAACAATTCCAATAGCACTTTGTAAACACCAACTCAAGTACTTTCAGTACCTACCATATTTTACAGACCGCCAATTTTTTAAACCAACTTCGTCCAATTTTTGTCGCGCTTCTGACTCAAAGATCTCAAGAAGTTTTGAAGATTAAACTTATGTAATACCACTGTAAAGCCAAAGGGAAGATATCGCTAACAAATCGTTTGTAAGTAGGTGATAACCCTTCTTCTTCGATAACGATCTTTGGTGAACCTGGACGACTTCTTGGGATTCTAGGCGCCGTATTTTTAATTGGCTGTTGTGTGTTTTTGGGCCGGTCGCAGGACCGCATTAGGAGTGGATACAACCTAAAGAATCTCAACTACATTCCTGTTTCTCAAGATGATGCTTACTTTGTATCAACACATTTTCTTCTCCCTGATTACATAAAAGTGATCTGAATGAGACTTACTTTGTGTAGTTGTTTCGCACTAATGTGACATTGCGAATGAGATCACTTCCATTCGTGAATAAACATAAGATAATATTCTACACATCTACCTTCTCTATAATCACCTGAAAGTGATCTGAATGAGACTAACTTTGTGACGTTCTTTAGCAAAAATGTGACATTGCGAATAAAATCACTTCCATTCGTTAATAAACATTAGATAATATTCAACACATCTCCCTTCTCTATAAGACCTGAAAGTGATCTAAATGAGATTCACCTTGTGACGATGTTCAGTACTAATGTGACATTGCGAAAAAGATCAGTTCCATTCGTTAATAAACATTAGATAATATTCTACACATTTACTTTCTCTATAATCAGTGTGACATAAATGAGACTCACTTTGTGACGTGCTTCAGCACTAATGTAACATTGCACGAAAGCTAACTTCGATTCTTAAATGAACATTGAATAATATTCGACAAATCTACCTTCTCTATAATCACCTAAAAGTGATATAAAATAGACTCGGTTTGTGTTAGTTATCACCAAAATTCTGACCCCAATATTTTATATTTGTATTTTACTTTGAACCATGAAATAATCTCTGTGATGTGAATGAGACTTTCTGTGACATTTATTAGCAAGAGTATGGTCCATTAAGTGTGTTTGTATTTATCCAGATCATATTTCCCTTAGTCAATTGACAATTGATTCGATATTATATTGAACAAATTGAATAAATCTGTTGAGATCTAAAAGTGATGTAAATGAGACTCCTTTGTGACACTGATCAGCAAGAATGTGTCCCATTGAATATGAATGTGAATGTATTTATTTAGATCATATTTGCTTTGAGTCAGTCGAAAATAAAGGGGTAATTATATGGAACACATCTAACTTCTCATTTGCGACCAAAAGGTGATATAAATGAGACTCACTTTTTGACAGTGATCAGCAAAAAAGTAACTTCTTGAATATGTATGTGGATGTATTTGTAGAGATCATAATTGCTTTGAATCAATGGAAAAGAAAGGTGAAATGATATCGAACACATCTAACTACTCATTGGCGACAAAATGTGATCTAAATGAGACTCACTTTGTGACATCATTCAAAATGTTGAGATAAGGCATAACTTAATTTTGTTGGATTGGATATATTGATGAGCAAAATTCGAAACAATTCTTTGTGACATCGCATAAATCTTGTATTGTTTTCTTAGTTGATTTTAGTTATGATTCGATCGATCTAGATACGGGCCTGGAGGCCTCAATTTCGGCATCTCGAAGCCTGACTGCTGACCACTATAGCCCCCCGTGGGTTGCGACTGACGGGCGCCCTGGTACTTACTAAACAATACGATACGGTAATGGCCCTACCTGGCCGTTTATACGGTCATCCTTCCCGTTCTAAACGAGGGACACAATACAGCGATGATTTATATCCTGTGTATCGTTTCTCGGGTATTCCACCAGACTCGTGTCTTTTGTTTCTACCTCGGATTCGGAATCGTGGAATATGATGGATGATGAATTGGGGCCAAGAGACTTCAACGCGTACGCGTCGAGAATCCGAAGAATTCGAGACAGGGTGTTTATTTGTTGATGTTTTTCGGAAAGGACCACTGCACCTGCATTTTTTAATTTCCTGCACTTTGGGGACGGTTTACTAACGATCCCCGACCGGTTTCGGGTGATAAATTGACATCTTCAGGTCGAGATTGGTATCGGACAAATGTTTAGGCCTGTTGGAACACTAGATTGATTTTGATATCGGGGCGAGTGTGAGAGAATGATGATTTATGGGGTAAAAGAAAGTCTTGGGGTTTGTTTATGGCGTTATAATGTCAGTCAAAGGTTGGAAATTGACTAGACTAAGTAAAAAATCTTCTAAACAGAAGTTTCGATGTTGGATCGACTCAATAAAGACGTTTTCTGACTTTAGTCGTCTCGAACATGTTTAATTTGCTTTTTGTGAGTACTGAAAGGCTGTGTTAGGCTAAAAAAAAATGAAATAGGGTCTTTTATTTGCGTTAAAACATTTGTTCTTCCACTACTGTTAAGCCAATTTCATCATATGCTTCCTAAGTCGATAATGTCTTTGAATAAGCAAGAAACTCTTCTTAATGATCATTTCTGGAAGATTCCTTCAAAACTGTCTAGTGTTTCTTCGTCCCTTTGATTTCTGAGTTACCAGGAACCAGGTTCTTGCCTAGTTCATTGAGTTTTTTTCGACACTCTCATATTAGCTTTGAATCGATGAAATAAATTCAGTGCTTTGATAGCATAATGACATAAGTTGTCACACGTTTTATCATTATTCCGAAATTGAATTCGATATTTAGGATGAAATACCACTGTTTAAATCTATGGGAGATGATTACCCTTCAATAGGGTCCTGTAGCGGTCTTAGAAGAATAAGAGTTTCGAAAAATCATCACTTGGAATGCCAAATGATTCAAACACCCTCCTGGCCCAAGAGCATGAATTAAGTATTTTGTTTCTGAATATTGAAGGTATTTATTCGAACAGTTTTTAAGTTTCAATTTTGTAAAAACGACGAGACAGGGTTTTTCTACTGAGGTTTTTCCCTGTGCTCTGGTATCATACGCCAGAATAGTATGGTACCCCGTTTTGCACCAACCTCAGCTAGGGACTTTTTTGTTTCATTTAGTATTTTGTTAGCTCTCAATTCAAAAGAATTATATGTATAAGACCCCCTTTTATTACTATCAGAATGAATCATTATGATACACCCTTGATAGTTTCTTTCAGGTTCTATCTATGAACTATTTGATTAAAAACACTACACTTTCAGGGGGATTCATAATTTTTTGCTGAGGTTTCTTCTTCGTTATTTCATCACCAATATTTATAATACTGAAACCTGACTATAATTGCTATACGGTTTGCATTCGAGAATTTTTGAAATCTTTACAAAGTACCAAAACCAAAAAACATCTGAACAATTTTCTAGAAGCTGATTCAATTTATTCGAAGAAAAATGTGTTGTTTCATAATAGAGAATATTATAGGTGAAACTATCGCAAAGAAAGCACAGTTAAGGAAATTAAACAACCACAAGAGAAAACTAGATATTTTACAGAACGTTTTACACGCAAAAAACTTTTTAGAAATTTGCAATCTCGTACAAGAAGTACCCTTTCATCAACGTCACATGGCACTGGTTCCTCGGGCCGAATTACCATAAAATCGTGCTTTTCCAAGGCCCATGCGATCCAAATCTTCCAAAATCGCGATAATTCCAAAATTGGCCTCTGCCATCTCGTCAAAAATCCCCAGAACCAAATAAAAAAAAATCCCGAAAAATTTCGAAAGTGTAAATTGGTATAATTGGTACTACGGACGACCATCCGAAGATGGGACAAGGAGTACCAGGCCAGACATAGCGTGCATATGTAAGTCGAGGCACCGTTCTTATGTCTTGTTTAGGCGCCTGCTTCGATGCTACCCTACAATTACCGAAGATAGCCATGGGCAACCTCCTGTCATAGCCTCCCATTATCCTACTGATCCTACCACGATACCATACCTGTTACCAACATAACCATAATAATATATGCTTTTGTAAATACCATGTTGGTGGCGCTGGGTCCTGGTAACTGTTCCCCATGTTGATTTATTGATTTTCGGGACTGTGAACGCCCACGTGACTAATGCTGGTTAAATAAATGCGAAATCCGAGGGCAGAGAGTGTTTTGTTTTGGGTACTCCTCTCACGGTTTGAAGCAGAGACTAGTCGCGATTTCATTCATGGTTTTTGAGGTGGTGGAAGTGACGTTATTCACTTCGGGGTCACCAATTTGAGGTGGTACGCTTGCTTGATTGGTTTTTTTCGACAATTCACAGGTTTTCCAGCAGTTTTGGTTATTTTCCAGCACATAACCCACCGAAATTCCTTGTACCATAAAACATGAAATTCACCATGATAAGAATAAAGTTTCTTCAATTGAATATTACTCAAGTACCAGCCAGGGTTCTCTGCTGACCAGGAATGACGTAACACAATAAAGCACTGGCAAGAGGAAAATGAATTGACTCTGCTATAAGTGCTGGGGCACTGTGGTGTTGAAGGAATTGGAAACCCGTGAATTTGCAAAATTCCCAAATAATATCGATTTCTTTGGACATAAAACTCCTACAGATGTGAAAAAATTTTTTGAAAGATGATACTACCACCTTTCATTGAAGTATGACAATATAAAAAACATTCAACTTGAAAACGCCATAAAAAAATTCTTTAAAAAAGTTCATAGTAAAAATATGTACTGATTTTCTTAGAAATCCGCAATAGTACAAGAACTAGCACATTAAGTATTTTTTTTTCAATGATTTAACACGTGAGATATTAGCTACAAAAAACACTCACATCATATCTGTAAGTTACATAATTTGAGAGTTATTGCTGCTCGAACATGATCACTACGCGAGCCAAAGAAACAAGACAGGTAGTCATGAAGGCCACTGCCTGTCTACAGAGCAGAGGCGGCCATTTTGAGCAATTTTTATAATAATTTGTTTGTTTGATCATTGAAAATATCGAGAAAGTAGGACAGTACTGAGGTTTTTTTTATTTTATCAATTTTCATAAGGTCATGTTCGAACAGCAATAACTCTCAAATTATGTAACTTACAGAAATGATGTGAGTGTTGTTTTGTAGCTTATCCTTGCGTGTTAAATCATTGAAAAAGAAATATACTTCAATGTGCTAGTTCTTGTACTATTGCAGATTTACTGAGAAAATCAGTACATATTTTCACTATGAACTTTTTTAAAGAATTTTTTTATGGCGTTTTCAAGTTGAATGTTTTTATATTGTTATACTTCAATGAAAGGTGGTTGTATCATCTTTCAAAAAACATTTTTTTTCACATCTGTAGGACCTTTATGTCCAAGGAAATCGATATTATTTGGAAGGGTCAACGAAAATAAAAAGGTAAATTTAAAATGGGGGCTACTCCAAAACTAAGGGAGTAAACTTCCAAGTTGGGTGTTTTTGTCGATAATATTAGGTATATTTGATGACCTAGAGTTATCGCTAAGTAATGACCAAACACACTGTATATATAAATAATAAGAACAAGAACCATTCAACCAGTTATATCCATGATCGAATTCAACTCGGAGATTGTTCCAAAATATACCTTGAACATTTCAAAGATCTAGTTTTTTTGCGCTCGGTAGTGTCCAATTCGTGCTATTATGAAGCAATTTTCATATCAGACAATCCTCGCAAAAACCATCAAGTCAAAAAGACAACAACGAAAACAAAACCAATGCATCATAAAAAATTGCCCACCGTTTCCAATACCATAATCAATCCGATCCTAAAGGCCCATCTCAATCCCCAACATAACCCTGACTGCTCGAAATGCTCTCCTAATAACAGGTTGGCCACATTAACAAAGATTTTATTTTCATAAACCATGACAATCGAGCAGCCCACTTGACCTACCTGATTTACGACCATCCTGGGTACCCGATATGATGGGACTCGTTCGTCCCATGCTTAACCATACGATCGTGGGCCAATTTCCAACTTCCTGTTATTTTGGCATAAACAAGGGGTGGTGGTGGACGAATATCGGGTTAATTTTTTATACGGACGATGTGAAACAAGTCGTCGACGAGGCCAATTTTGCGGTGTGTTATTAAAGTACAGTTTGGCATGGCGATATATCACTGCCTAGCGTATTCGCGTGCAATTTTTGCCCCGACTATGTGGTTACGACGGACTGATTGATGTCGGGGGATTTGTTTAACTACACCTAGTTGCTGCGTCATTTTACTGTGGAAACACACGGGGACGCAGTGCGAATAAAACCCCATCAACTGGAATTCATGTTAACATAAAGAACATATACATAGTACATTTTTTATTTCATTGAGTTTCATAGATTCTACTTCAAGGCTAAGTTCAAATCGAGACAGATGTTCTGAGATATATGTAAATCACAACGCCATCTAGCGGTGGAAAATTGCACGATACTTTAGTACTGGTAAAAACATACGTGTTAAATTGAACTGACTATTAGCAAGTTAATGTTAACGTTTAAACAGACAATAATCAACTCATTTTGCTTCAAACTTGCTTAATAGGCATCGATAAACCCAGAGTTGAAGTAAATATGTATCCTGTTTTTCACATTGTAATCAACCAAGCTTTAGAGTGAGATGGAAAGCACTTACTGCCGAATTGGGGTGAAGTAAAAATATGTTAGATTTCACTTTAAGTTTGAGAATCTCATCAAGTTTAGAATCGGGCAGAACTGTCGAGGTATATGTGACTTACAGCACCATCTAGTGACGGAAAGTTGTAAAACTGTCTGAAATTGATCCTAGATACATGATCTTGTACAAACTGACTACAGTTTTCGAATTCTGAGTAGAAATAGGCATAAATTCGAAGTACATGTTGTCCTTCCGAATTTCAGACAGATGTTCCCTCAGATGAAGTTCCGGGTGTCAGGGCTGGATCTTAAGGCCAAGTACATCCTCCTTCTGGACATCGTCGCAGCGGACGATTACAGATACAAATTTCACAACAGGTGACTCATGCCAAAACAGTTTTCTAATTTTTTTATTTCTCAATTCCAGGCGCATGTTTCCTGCCTACAAAGTTCGCGTGTCGGGTCTAGACAAAAAATCGAAATATATCCTACTTATGGACATAGTGGCAGCTGACGATTGTAGATAAAATTTCACAACAGGTTAGATTTTTCGATGTTACCTACTAGATTTTTCCCTAAGTTTTGTTTGGTGTCTAAGTCGTGAATTTCGTATACTACAGATCGAGCATCGGAATCGTTTTCCTGCGATTTTCATTCACGTTCTGTCGCATACGAAGTTTACATAAGATCGGGTGTTTGTTTTTGGCAGGATGAACAAAGTTTATGTTTGTTTTTTTCCAA
Source organism: Propylea japonica (assembly GCA_013421045.1). Classification (NCBI taxonomy): domain Eukaryota; kingdom Metazoa; phylum Arthropoda; class Insecta; order Coleoptera; family Coccinellidae; genus Propylea; species Propylea japonica. Next base: position 18,073 of record JACDNR010000402.1, on the reverse strand, counting down.
AAGACCCCCCCTCGAAAACAGATGCCCGAATAAATGTTTATAGGCACGAAGCATGCGTTTGTTAACAGTAGTTAGATAGATACGAGTGTTTTGAGCTGGCTGAAGAACATTTCGGGGCCCCGAACAGAACCCTGGGGTACCTCGAAGCCTTGGAAACAGTGGGAAGGTACACGAAGCATGATTGATATCACTATGGTTTATCTTTTGGGGAATTTGAAGTTTATGAGGTAATTTGGTAGACGATAGATGGACACTGTTTCATGGAGTCAATTCAAATGAGTTTTGAGGCAGTTTTCGATCAGTTCACAGGCTGACGTTTATGTTGACTACTTCTTGTTCTACTCTGGGCCAGAGAATTGAGTTGATCTCATGTTATCTCATAATTTGAACATTTTTCTGCTTCTTCAGCTAGCAAAAGGCTCCAAAACATCCCCGTAACTTGCATGCAACTTTCTTAAGCTGAGAGTCCTCTAATTTAACTAACCTATGTCTTGTGTTTTAGTCGGTGGATGGTGGCAGGTAAAGCAGATCCTGAAATGCCCAAGAGGATGTATATACATCCGGACAGCCCTTCCACGGGGGAACAGTGGATGCAGAAGGTGGTGTCCTTTCATAAGCTCAAGCTAACGAACAACATCTCTGACAAGCACGGTTTTGTAAGTACCCTTTTGTTTTTTTTTCGAAAGTAATTGGCCTTATTTGCCGACAGTGGTACCTGAAGATATTATGAGTAGGTCCGTTTTGTTCTCTTTTGACCCTTAGATGACGTGAGATCAGGGGAAAATATCTTTCGCAAACTAAAAGTCGTTATAACATGTTTCGACAATTTCCTGAAATAATTGAGTATATTTTCGAAAAACCGTGTCTGGTTAATCTAGAATATCGCTTTAATACTGCGAAATCATCCCCTAACTGTATAATAGTGATTCGACCCATCTATATCAACTGTATATGGTGAAAAAGTGGGTAGTTCTTCTTCTCTCCAACATTTTTTCTTCTTGTAAAACATCACGCCCTCTTTCATTCAATCTTGCATAATCCAAATCATCCTATGTGAAAATTTAACCCTCAAACAACCCCTAAAGATACATACCGTCAAAATCACCCCCCTCTCATGGTAGATATCATCCTGATCGAAGAGTTCTCCAATTCAACGAAGATGTGTGTAGATCGCTGTTTCCTCGGGGATTTCGGACAATTTTAGAAGACAGGGGGTGAGTCGGGAAGCTTTAAAAGCTTGCAGGGCGAGGGGTTAAATCCTAAGGGCGGTAAGGAGGGGAATGGGAAAGCGGTAGACCTCGGAAACCGAGATCTTGCAGCGAATTTGTATAATAGTCTTTTGGGGGTGGAATTATTTGGGGTAGATACGCGATAGTGTTTGGAGATTACGCTAGATGAAGCTGTTGGGGGTTTATTGGTTTATAAGAGGAATTGTGTCGTTAATGGACTTAGAGTATGGATTATTGGGATTAACGTGTTCGATAGAAGCCTACCCTATGCGTGGAGGGGTGTGAAATACACCATCTTTTCATTTTTTCGACTACGTATTTTTTTAGTGCCAGTTCCACTCAAACCAGTGCTATATCGATTTGCCGAAATGTCTGTAGTTTTAGAATTTTGGGTTGAAAATGGTCCAAACGATAGGGTTCGACTCCCTGACGACGAAATCGTGGTCAAATTCAATTCTGTGCGTGGGGCCGTCCGGCCGTTAGCACGTTAACTTTCGAAGGGATTGTCCTAGATACTTGAGATTTCAGGTCGAGTAAGGTTCCCAAACGCCGCGGTTAAGTTCGCTAACCAGCCTAATCGTACAGAGTTTTCGTAAAAATAGCCATTCATAATTTTTGTCAGACAAAACGGAACAAAATCGGAATAAAAATTTGCGGCCACATGCAAAATGCACATAATAATCCTCATGCAAAATTTTGTACCCATAGTGTTAACAGAACTATAGAAAATTCAATTGGAATATTGAAAAGAAGAATCTTTATATTTACATAAAAAGATATCCGATTCGAGTGAAATTTATTTTGTGAATGAAGATTGATATATAGCGTATGTTCATGCAAAATTTCAGGAGGATCGGATCACCAGAATCATATAATTTAATTATTTTCAATTATTGATTTTTACATATTTAATTTTTTGATATAATTTCCTGAAAATAATTCCGATCGTGCTGAGTTGTTGCATTCATATACTTAGCATGAATCTCAAGTCCTATACAAAATTTTGAAAGTAAGAAACGAGCGCTCAAAAGTACCGGCTAAAGGCTTTTCGCCATTTTTCATCTACCACCGAACCTTAGTGCAGAATCAGCAAAGATGTTTAATTTCCTCTGGTAAAAAGTTCAAAATTTCAGTAATATACTTTTAACAGCATCGAAAAACATACTGTATTTGTTCATTCCTTCATATACGATTCGAATAAAAAAATATTCACGTCCATCCATTTCAACTTTTTTACGCCAGAGCGAGAATCCCGTCAGTCTCCATTATTATTCGCTATTAAACGTGGTTTCACCTTAATTTGTTCGCCTTAATTTGTTCGCGTTTTGAATCGTTAAAAAGCCTCTGGCCATCATGAGCCACCCTAACATTATTCAATCAATCAATCAGAGCTATCAAGTTATGATACCACGCATTCATTAAAGCCGGTTCAACAAGAATTTAACGCATTTCCTTTTCGCCAGGAGTTTATTTGAGACTTGGCAACATGGGGGATTCTGTCCAGGACTCATTTTATATATTGACGAAGAGTTTTGGTTATGGTATTACCTAAAAAAAGTCATGCCAAGAAGTATATTGAAAAAATACAAGCAAATCGCGTTGAGAAAATTAGCTTTTGGCGTTTAGATCAGGAAATAAACATGGCCATCACTCGAATACTCTTGAAATTACCTCCCAAACTGCTTTAGATTCTTAAGAGGGCTTTTTCGATGTGTGAAACAGACACCCTCTGCCGTTTTTAAAGAATTCAACGCATTTCTCTGTAGCCAGGAGTTCATTGGATACTTGGCAACATAGTGGGTCCTTCCAGTACCAATGTTATATAATGACGAAAGTTCTGGTGAGTGTAGAACCTGAAAAAGTCATGTCAAGAACTATATCGAATGGATACGCTTAAATCGAGTTGAGAAAATTAATCGATGGCGTCAAATACGGAAATGAAGATGGCCATTACTCGAAATACCCCTGAAAATACATTCCGAACAGCTCCAGATTCTTCCAGAGTGGTTTTTCGAGGTCTAAAAGATCTCCACCCGATTCTAAACGGTCGGTTTATCAAGAATTTAATGCATTAGTTGTATCCAAGAGTTTGTTTGAGATTTGACAACTATTATTATATCCTTCTCAAATTTTGCATACAGCAGAGAGTTTTGGTGATGGCATCGCCCGAAAAGTCATGTCAGGAAACTGTATAGAACGAAGGCTTCAATCGCAGTTGAAAATAATATCGATTGGTGTTGAGTCTGGAAGTGAAGATGGCCATCACTCAAAATATCCTTAGAAACAAACACCTTCGGAACAGCTCATGATTCTTTCAAATGGTTTTTTCGAACTCTAACGGTGAGGCTTCGCTTCGCGTCTAGGCGTCTGTTCCAGGCGTCGCTTTTTCGGCGCCACGGACGGTGGAGGGTTGAAGGAAACCGAAACTGTACAAATTTTCGTCACGCCTAAGGGTGGGGCGAGCCTGTCTTTTGAATAAGACATACAACGAACCATATATTATGCATTTAACACCGGAGCTCGACTCGCTCCGGTGAAAAAGCGCGGAGTTAGGATGAATCCAGAATTAGGTTAGGCGGTGCGAGGGTTGGAAGCGGGCAAACATGATGATAGACTGCAGGGGGTGAAATTCGTGATCATCCCTGGGTCTTCTCCGGCTTGGTAACGAGAGTTTAGGGGGTGGAATTGGGTTGTTGAATTATGCATGGGGTGATCTTGGGCTTTTGGGGTTGCGAACACCCTGTATGATGGTGGTTTGTGGGGAGAGTTTACACGAGAAAAAATTTGAAGGGGAAAGACCTGAGCAGGTGCTTTCGAGCGCTCGTTTATTGGTGGAACAATGATGCTATAACCTCAACATTTTTTATGGGACTTGAGATTCATGCTAAGTATATGAATGCAAAATTTCAGCACGATCGGAATTATATTCTGGAAATTATTCAAAAAATTAAATATGTAAAAATCATTAGTTAAAAATACTTATATTCTATGTTCTGGTGATGCCATCCTCTTGAAATTCTGCATGAACATACGGTATGTCAATCTTCATTCACAAAATAAATTTCACTCGAATCGGATATCGTTTTATGGAAATATAAAGATTTCAATTGAATTTTCTCTAGGTTCTGTTTACACTATGGCCACAAAATTTCGCATAATTCTTATACATATGAGCATTTTGCACGTGGCTGCAAAATTTCATTTGATTGATTTCGTTTTGTCTGAGATATTGAGGAACAAAAATTTTGAATAGCGATATATTATGAAATACCCTATACGATTTGACATTTGGCTGGTTAACGTACTTACCTCGGCAATTGAGAACCAAACTCACCCTGAGAATTTCAAGTCTCTAGGACAATCCCTTCGAAAGACAGGATTGATTTTGACCACGGATTCGTCATCCGGGAATCAAACCCTACCAATTGAGACCATTTTCGGCCTCAAAATTTGAAACTTACATACATTTGGGCAGAAACGATATAGCTCTGGTTAAAGTAGTTGAATTTTCTTCAGTAAACCTGCTTTTTTTTAGATTTTCTACTATATTCCCTGAAAACTTTCAAAGTACAAACATTCCTATTTTTCCTGGAACAACTGCAATATGTGACGTCATATCCAGGAATTCATAATAATGATCTACCGTAAAAAATCGTTCAAACTTTTTTGCTGTTTTTTCCGACACTTAATTAGTGTGAGGACCTCCATAGTCGTAACAATATGGTTAATTTGAATCGGGTCCCTTTAAAGCGACACATTGTGATCACTAGCTGTCTTCACGAACGATCAAATGTTACAGATAGAGTCGTCTTCGCCTCTTTAGAGGAAACGTGGACGCCAGTGGCGTCCATAGATCGTAAAAAGTCCCTCCATTGAAGTATAACTTACTAGCAGACCCAACAGACGTTGTTCTGTATACACAAAAATTCATTCAATTCAATCCAGCCGTTTAGTTTCAGAGTAGATGAATAACCTGAATAAGTACTACAGCGCCATCTGTTGATCTGATTTGTGATCATAAACATACGGGCATCGGCAATCCAAAATACATTCATACATCCCTCACACTTCGGTACCTTCTCCTAGCCGCCCTAGTGCCTACCTCGGAGACGCATTTTGGTGCGATTTCATCTTCAACTTGCCATATCTTTTGATGTATTCATCATAGTTGAATGATGCAAAAGCAATTTCGTTCTAAATTAAATACTGGGTATGAACGACGTATTTAATTGGATAAGGATCAATAGCGTATTCATAAAAAAAACACTCCCAAATAATGCATAATTTTGAGAAACACTCGGATATCTTTAAAATGTGATACCGAGTAAACCTTGAAAGATAGATATATGCTATCGCGGACTTTTTTGTAGAACTATTGAAGAGGTACATTTCCGTCATACATTGTTTCCATGTACGTCTTACGGTTTTGCAGCGCACCTGAAAAAGCTGATCATGGCTGATTTTGGTACTCATATTTATTATCATGGAAGTTATAGTAGGTTTCCTTAATTTTTGGGTGGTGAAAAGTATAGCCTATGTTACTCAGGGATATTGTAGCTTTCTAAGGGTGAAAGAATCATTGAAATCGGTCTAGTAGCTTATGAGTTTAAGTCGTATCAACGCCACAAACCCACAAAATACAAATCTTTCCTCTTTATAATAGTACGAGAGCTAGCAACGTCAAAAAAACAAGAATTTCAGGAAGGCCAGTTTTTAGATATGCTATCTCTCTCACTCCCGGACGTCATACGGGCTATCTGGCTGGCGGTAGTGGTTGCGTTCATTAGTGCGCATCGTACCTGTACAGGTAAAATATCAATTTTTCAAATAATTTCAGAAAGGTTTTTTTCTTCTTATTATTTTTATTGAAATTTGTGCAACATAAATTTATTATTGCCAGATATTTTATTGTTGTTTAAACTGTGCCAGACACTAATTTTGAATAAAAAAAAATTTTTTTTTCGAATTATTTCAGTATGGCTTGAATTTTAATATGATGATACTCAAATATCTAAAAACCCAAAACCAATTTGCCAGACAGTAATTCGATTGTTAAACCTTCAGCCAGACCGATTTAAAAGTGATAAGTGATGTGGTATCATTTTGCTTAGTCTAGAAATAGTTGTCGAATAAATTACATAGAAAGGATTAAAAACTATTGAATTAATATGCGGATTAATATGGTACCAAAATAATAATTTATTGTTGTTTAGAAATAAGATGAGGATCAATCTAAGTATGAAAAAAGAACAAAAATTGGATGGTTATATGAAAATTGAAGTAAAGATTTTTCAATCCATAATTGTATCACAAAAAATTGAGGCATTTTGATAATCATCATCTTATTCACTGCTGTCATTTGAGGAGTGTGAAGTTTGTTGTTTGCCTTTTGCTTCTTGAGATCTTTTCCACAAAAAAACAAACTCGTTTGACATTTAAATTTGTTTCTATATTTACCACACTATCAAGCTCAATAATTGCATTAGTCTCAATTTCTTGGATGATAACTTCTGTATCTGAATTTTTAGACGTATTATCTGGCAGGGTTTTGCCAACATCTACTGGAGTATTAGCCCGGGAGCCAGTGAAAGTTTTTGGTGACCAATTTTAACTCTGGTTATATTTTGTATATAGCTCAATTTGTATTTGTTCTATAGCATAGTGACCGTCAGCTGGCGCACCAGTGGTGGGTTTGCTAACGGGAACAACGAAAACACGAAAAAAATATTGAGTTTCAGTCATTTTGACCCTGCTGAAATTTACAGAGATGGTAGTTTGTATAATTATTCGAATAAAAAAAAATCGTCCGCTGGATGTACGTTCGTGGAAAACCCGTCCGCTGGACATGGAAACTTGTAAAAAAAATTTGAGTTTCAGTCATTTTATCACTTCTGAAATTTACAGATATTTGATATCGGAGTTGAGCTAGATGTGCTGGGATCTACTGTTGACAAGAAATTAATTTCCGATAAATTTCGATATTTTGCCATTAGAACTATAAAACTGCTGTAACAATTTCTGTGATATCCATAGGTGTCATTAACTTGCTCTGGTAACTGTGTACTATCATATTTAAGTTTAAAATTTATACGTATTTGTAAAACTTTTTTACACTTTTTTTAATTATCTTCTACAAAAGTATATTTTTTCATTTCTGTCTTTACAAAATACATTTTAATTTTTCACTCGACATTGTAAGACAATTTTGTTAAAAAAACATTGAAAACAACGGCAACGAATAAACCAATGTTACTGAACTGACGCCATCGTGAATACAAACAGCTGCTGTCGTTTATCTCGCTTGCGTAACTAACACGAGATTGTCTATAATATACTCTTCGAACATGCCCAATCACTTATCACTTTTAGATCGGTCTGGCTGAAGGTTTAACAATCGAATTACTGTCTGGCAAATCAGTTTTGGGTTTTCAGATATTTAAGCAACATCATATTAAAATTTCAGCCATACTGAAATAATTCGAAAAAAAATTTTCTTTATTCAAAATTAGTGTCTGGCACAGTTTAAACAACAATAAAAATATCTGGCAATAATAAATTATTTTGCAAAAATTTTAATAATAATAATAAAAAGAAAAAAAACCTTTCTGAAATTATTTGAAAAATTTATATTTTACCTGTACATTTACGATGCGCACTAATGAACGCAACCACTACCGCCAGCCAGATAGCACGTATGACGTCCGGGAGAGTGAGAGAGATAGCATATCTAAAAACTGGCCTTCCTGAAATTCTCCCTCAAAAACGTTGCTAGCTCTTAGACTATAATATAAGTATAGATTCCCAAATTACATTCCCATTTCTCATATTGAAAGAAAACAGTATACTATCTCACACTCCCTTGTGTATCATTTATTCATTATTTTGATTTTAATTAATTCTGTGTAGGTATTGTTCTTTGAACTTCGTTCGAATACGGTCAATTTAAACCAGCATTTTTCACACTGAGACATGATTATCTATATGATTTTATATTCATTGTTTGCTGAGCTTCACTAGTTATTAAATTAGTAAACTTCCCACTTTTAATTACAATTTGAATTAAATGGAAACACTGTTCCAAAATCTTCAAAAATATCATATTTTCATTTTAAATTTGCATAATGTCCATCTTGAATAAAATCCCTCACTGACGATAGGTTAGTGTTATGCAACATCATGCGCCATCTACCAGTATCAATCGAAAACAAACGCAGCAATATATCCAATCGTCTATTTCCTCAGTTCAACTTGAATATCATATTTCGGAAACACCAAAAACGCCGAAGAACGTATGATACGCCACTGTATACTAGTCGAATCGTTCCCAAACGAACCTATTGCCACATTCTTTCTTAATTACCGAGTCGAATACTTTTTTCACGCCTTCGGTGATTCTGTATAACACGGTAGACGCGTTTATACGCTCATTTTTTTATACGGAAAGAAGAGAGGGGGACTTTTCGGTCATTTTCCACTCATTTCGTGTGTGAAACTGTCTGATTTGAAGGTGAGACACTTGTTGGGTCGTATTGAAATGTTAGTTTGTTTTCTTGTTCAAGATATTCTTCGAGTAGGTTCGCAATGGCGAAGCATTCTGCAATTGAGTGAGCAGGAGTTTCCTCCTCTTCCTTACAGGATCTACACTCGTCAGTTTCAGTTAAACTAATTCTCATTATATGCTTACCAAGGCGACGATGTCTTGTTAGAAAGCCAGTAAGAAAACGTAACTTATTGTTACTGAGATCTAAATACCTTTTGGACCTGGCAGTATTAAAGTTTCGAAGGAACTTCTCGTAAAGATTCATTCCAGAAAAATTCCTCCACAGTACTCATCTTTCAGTTTCTTCCTTCTCCAAATACTTCTTCTAATAGGTGCATTTCTTTATACCAAAGACAATAGTTCAGTTTAGTTTTGTTTACAAAGGGTTACAGTTCAGTGCGATCTCAAAGTCTATTGTGCCCCCTTACAGAGCTGTTCTGACCAGAGATCTGATGAAATCCAATATCTGTGAAGGATTCAAAGAGGCTAGTTCCTCACTCTACAAGTTTCTCTCCTTAGGCTCGCAATGCCAAAGGATTTCGAGACTGAGTGAATCGGGGTGTTCTTTCTCCCCCCCACAGAATCTACATCGTCAGTGTCCGATAATTCCATCGTCAACCGGTGCTTCCTGAGGCGACAGTGTTCTGTAAGAAAGCCAGTGAAGAGGTGTATTTGTTTCTTACCAAGATCAATATATCCTTTGGATCTTGCTGTCTCGAAGTTCCGAAGAAACTTAGTGGAATGATCCATCCTTGGGAGATTTCGTCAGAGTTTTTTCCTCTCGGCTTTCTCCTTCTCCAGAAAATCCTTCTTATAGATATATTACCTTTACCACAGAAGGGTTCTGGACCAATGAGTGACATTCGTGCGCCGTCTTTGACAAGTGTATTGGCCTCTTCGTTTCTTTGGTACTTGAATGACCAGGACCAAAAGACAAACAATGTGTGTTTTTCACTGTTTATGCAAAGGAATATTATATTAACCTGCTACCATACTTTTAGTCGTATGAGAAAACAGCAAAAAATATCCGTCATTCTTTGAAGAATGAGCGGAAATATAAACATTGAAGAGGCCCTTTTTCTCATTGAGAGTGATTCACTTCTCTTCAATAAGTTCTGCTCAATTATTTTGAAGTACAACTGAAAGAAACCAACCAGACCCAAACAGTTATGAAGACATCAATTTTGATGAGAAATCTTCCTTTTTTCCTTAATTTTCAAAAGTGACTGCTCTAAAGCCAGGAGGGTTTATCAAACCAGTGGCTATTGCACCAAAATACTTTGCAACTTTGCACTTTGCATTCTTACAAATTCCAAAAGTGAAAATTGATTATGTTGCACAAAATTTCTTCCAACATTTGATTTCTGTGAAATGCTTTTAACTTAGCACTTGACTTCCACATTTCGCTCTTCATTTTGAATGCGTTTCGTTCTAAGTAATTCATTTGAAAAGTGAAAAGTTGCAAAGTATTTGGTGCAATAGGCCCCAGATCTGACTCTCCCAACTTACAAAAAATAATGATCTTAAAAAATGAAAATTCCTCGATAAGAAGTATTTCACCGGTTATTTCACCAGTTCTTTCCTCTACCACCCAACAACTCCCCCAGAATTCTTCAATATAGGTTCATGTCCTCCATCAATCGTCCTCTAGCATGTCGCCAACGCTCTCGTCGCGTCATCCGCCCTATCAGCTTGATTATCGGGTGTTAAATGACCTCATAGCCCATTTATTCTTCGCCACCCAAAAGCTCCGAAACGGTAGCCTGCCGCAAAGATAGGCCCGGCGTAATTTAGATATCAAATACAGGACTTTCCACTCAGCCTGAGAGGCACCCGGTGTTGATTCTCCTAAAGACCAGAAGAAACACTCGAATTCTATCGTCGAATCGAGAGAATTCGATGGCCGGACTTGTCCATACGCGAGATTTCGGGCTCTACAGGGTGGTCTAGGCTAATTGGGGAAAGGAGAACTTTTTACGACTTCGAGAAAAAAATGGTAGTAGGAATGATAGGAAGAAAGGCGATTGACATTCTTGGTCGTTATAGTTTGACCGTATAAACTTTATTGGGCACCACCGCACTTTGAGATGTAATTTTTGGTGAGGTTCTTCGAAATCTTTGTTATATCGAATAATATAATATTAAAATATTGGGTAATTCACACTCAGATTAAAAAGTAAACATAGAGACTCGTGAATAGTACTGCATTGTAATCAACCAAGCTCTAGAGAGTGAGAACGAAACTCACAGTAAAAGGTAATCCTAGAGATACCTTCGCGCATTTGTATTGCAGCCAAGTAGAATCTGTGTATGCACGCGAAAAGTATTCCGAGGTTGCAAACTCGTTCCGTATGTTATTTCGTATTGGGATAATGGTCTACCCCTCCCCTATTTTGATACTAGCGGCTTGCGTCTGTTACAGATAATTCTGTCAGTTTGGCAACATAGATAAACTGCCAACTGCCAAAAGTGACACATATTTCCGAAAGTTGCGAAATTGCCTTATGGCCAACACACTTGCCAAAGAGGGCGCACGAATATCACTCATTGGCCAGAAACGCTTTTGTGGTATAGGTTAATGTACCTATAAGAAGGAGTTTCTGGAGAAGTCGAAAGCCGAGAGGGAAAAAACTCTGGCGGATCTACCAGGGATGGATCATTCCACTAGGTTCCTTCGGAACTTTAAACAGCAAGATCCAAAGATATCTGGATCTTGGTAAGAAAACAATTACACCTCCTCACTGGCTTCATTACAGGACACTGTCGCCTCAGGAAGCACCTGTTGAGGATGGGATTAACGGACACTGACGAGTGTAGGTTCTGTGGGGACGAGGAAAGAAACCCCCATTCACCTAGTCACGGAATGCTTTGGATTACCGAGCCTAAGGAGAAAATACATTGGGCAAGAAACTTGTAAGAGTGAGGAACTAGTCTCGTTGAAGCCTTCACAGATATTGGATTTCATCAGATCATTGGAACTGGAAGGCGAGATGTGAAGGATATGGTCCGGAACAGCTCTGTAAGGGGGCACATAGACCTTGAGGTCGCAGTGAACTGTAACCCCTTTCTGAACTAAACTTAGAAACCACATTTCAAAAGTGATTACTGGCGACGTTCGCAGGAAAATTAAGGAAATATTCCAAATAACACGTCAATGCATATTCCATCATCGCATGTTTGTTCCATAATCAAAAAATTTAGTCCCCCTAAAACTGTAGACCATTACAGCACCAAATAATGACTTAAAAGCCTCCCTTTCATCAATCTCACCAACTTTAACATGCCCCCATCACCCGACGAAGACGAATTGGCGGTTTTTTCCCCGTCCCTAAAAACGGCGAAAACGAACACAACATTTCGTTTAGTTTTTTGTGACAGTGTCAACATAGCCGATCTCTTAAGTAGATCCTACTGCGACGTTTAATACTTGTGTACATATTTGGACAGCAGCCTTTACGCTCCTACCGCCATGTTTGTACAATAAACGTTCTATACACATAAATCAATTTAGAAGCCGATTGAAAATTACTTGGGATCACTTTGTGAGTCGCCTTGTAACTTCATCAGGATTTACACTGATTTGACCGTGGTGGGACGGCTGTAAATCACTTTTTAGTGAAGTGTTGGGTGATTAAAATAGATGGAATATGATTGCATTAGGTTTGATGCGATCGGGTTGTTTGTATTTCTTGTTGTGGAAGGAGTTTGATTTGGTTTTTGTGTCTTGTTTCTGTTCTTTAGGTTGAACGAAGCGAAATTTTTCAGTTAAAAGTTTTTTTGTACGATACACATAACTAAAACTGTCAAAATTCAAAATAGAAACAAACATTTCCTAAATCTGATGATGAAATTCTTCTCTATATGTTCTTCATTTATCTGAGGTTATTTCGCAATGTCCAAGTGGTCATTCTGGGCAAAACCTGTTATGAATTTGGCAATGATGTCATATCAGGAATATGTTAACCGAGTAGGAAAACGATATAGCACTCGTAGAACGCTCAAAAACTTGTATGTTTTATCGAATGAGGAAAAAGTATATTCTTTTTAATTGAGAGCTAACAAATACAATACATGTAACAAAAAAGTACCTAGCTGAGGTTGGTGCAAAACGGGGTATGATACCAGAGCACAGGGAAAACCTCAGTAGAAAAAACCCTACTGAAGGGTAATCATCTCCCATAGATTTAAATGTGGTATTTCATCCTACATATCGAATTAAGTTTCGGAATAATGATAAAAACGTGTGACAAATTTATTTAAAAATGACATGTATAGTTGAAACAATTCCTTTGCAACTAAGAACTGAAAATCTCACCCTATAAAAATTTTTTGACGACGTTTCGACGTCACGATCGAATTAGATCATCAGCGAGATAAAAGCGGCAAAGTGATCGCTAGAGGGGTCAGAAAAGAGACGCTGAGAAATGCAGGCCTGTTCATATATTTGCCTCGGACTCCCCGGTCTAACTCTCTGTAAATATTTGACCACCATTGTCCTTCCGCAGACTGCCTACCATGCCCGGCTGCCGTAGTTTCGCGGAATTCAATTAATAATCGCTTTTTTCGTACTCCGAACCATGTCCGACGACTCTGGATGCCGGCGACACGTCGATTCCTTGAAATGAAGACAGGAGACGTCGTCTCGATGTCCGAGAATATTTATTTATGGACGACAAGGTTCGGACGTGTCCGACCACGCTAGAACAGGCATTAGGCTTTTTCCTAGGGCTTAGGATTTTTGCACGATTTGGCAAGTTGTGTAATTGGTTTTCGTGAGTTTTCGGACCTTTTGGAAGTTTTCGACAGCGCATGAATTACTGAAATGGGGAATATGCTTTTCATTTTATTCTTGTTATTTATTTTCACCTATTTCAATCTGAAAAGTTGAATGAAAACAAGAGACGATTGTCTTGATATCCGACAATTTATGTTCACGTTCTGGAATTTTTTAGAAGACTTGACTACTTCAATAATGAATTTTCAAATACTTTTCTACTTTCTGGTTTGATGTTCTGTTCTTTGTTCAAATCTCTTCGTTGACTCCTTTCGTTCTTGCGATTGTATTGCAGATAACTGCCATTTTCTTGTTGGATTTGTTTCGCTGATCTTTGTGCTCGTCTATCTCGCAAGACTGTATACAAGGTGTGTCCCGGAAAATGTGGGAAATCTCTCGGATTCAGATAGAACATAAAAAAATAAGATGACAAGTTCCCATGATTTTTTTTCCTAGCAGCCCTCCCTACGAAGATACGACCTCTTAAATGACGGCACTGGAAGGTTCATTTTAGTGGAATAAAATTTCAATTACTTACTTCTCCATATTTTTTTGAAAATGAACAAGATTACCTTTTCTTCAGCTTAATGTTCAAGGCATCCAAATTGTTTTTTTTAGCACTTTATCATACAGGGTGTTAAAATTTAAGCATTAAAGGGACCCAAAGCAGTCCGTCACTGGAAACTGAACAAGCTAGTTGAATTTTGAGTGCGGTGATTCAAGAGGTCCTTAATACTATTAATCATATAAAATTTTCATCAATTATATCTAGAAGTTTGAAACGTATTCCACTAAAATTGATTTCCAGTGGCGTCATTTAGGAGGTCGTATCTTCGTAGGGGAGGGCTAGGGAGGAAAAAAAAAAATTATGGGAAATTGTCATCTTCATTTTTATGTTCTATCTGAATCCGAGAGATTTCCCACATTTTCTGGAACACCCTGTAGAATGGTTTGTTGTATACTCAAATTTGCCCTTCTGCGCTTGCCGGCATTTTGACTACTAATAAATCGATACTACGGTTATCTACGATTGCTTTTATACTTTACTTTTCTACGGTTTATTCGGGAGAATTTGAATTTCAAATTTGACATTGGAGCCGTCAACATTATTTAAATATCTATCATTCATTATAGCGCACGCTTTTATGGCCGATGTTTCGGTTTTTGCTGCCGATGATGAAATTTTCTCACTTTTCAAACTCTTCCTAGACTCCACAAAACATTCAAGACCAAGATAGATAGATTCAACTGTTCTGAATTTTAGCCTGACTAAAGAACAGCAATTATGTTGTGTTTGAAAAATCATTTATTCAACTTATATTGCTGTCATTATAATTTCTCTAACACCAATATTCAGGGACTTTTATTCATCAAGTAATCAGGAATAAGTCCGTTCGTAGTTGAATTTGAAAAGTGGTCAAACAATTTCCTGATTTCCCGTATTTTCGCAAAATCTCCAACACGCAACTTCCTCAATCGCGTCGTGAACCGCCGAAACTTCGCCAACGCTCTTTCCCATATCAAAACGTTTTACATGAAGACGTTCCGAGATGGAACCGTTCTAAACCAGTTAAACAGTACCGGGATTATCCTTTCAAAGAACGCCGCGCCATTGTCCCTGATATGTTCTCATTATTGCCCTGACAAAGCCCGATCTAGGTACTTACCGGGCATTAGGCATGTCATCGAATCTCCTCTGTGGTAGCCCATATAATATTCAGTGTCCCATTCACCGCTACGGAACCATCCCATTGTCGGGGTGAAAGGGCTGCTTCAGACGTTTTTGTGCCTTGTCAAACATGAGACCGCCACCTGTTTTGTGTGGTGGTTTTGATGCGGAGGCATGTTTTTGACCACCTAGAGGCTGCGGGACCCTTAATTTCGCGTTAATGTGGTTTTGTGGGGTAAAATCGACAAAAAGAGAGATCAGAGCTGCTCTAGAGTTCACGACGCGTAAATTCGTGGGTATATCGTAAGTATTATCATAAGGGCATCTAATTTTTCCGAAAAGAATCGAAAAAAACACGTTGCTAAGTAATATTTTGACAAGAAGCATGAGTGCTGGTGGCAACAACATTTTTGCACCTGCACGAATGCTTTTTGTCAAAAAATATTACTCGCAATGTGTTTTTTCGATTTTTTCACAGGACAAAAAATTAGAAAAATGGCCCGAATGGTATTTGAAAAGACTATTTCCTGAGTGACAACAACTGTCAAGTTTTGCCGCGGGTAAACGCGAATAAACTGCTGACAGGTCCTGCCACACAGTTTTCCACCTAGAAACCATTTGTTAATTCAAAATTGCGCGTTTCTGATTGGTGCAAATTACGACGAGGGAAATAGTCGGCCTTAGATCACATATATGCCTTTACAGGTCTGTCCCGGAAAATGTGGGAAATCTCTCGGATTCAGAAAGAACATAGAAAATTAAGATGACAAGTTCCCATATTTTTTTTCCTGGCGGCCCTCCCTACGAAGATACGACCTCCTAAATGACGCCACTGGAAATCCATTTTAGTGGAATAAGTTTCAAAACAACTCGATATAATTTGATGAAAATTTGATATGATCAATAGTATTAAGGACCTCAAATTTCAATTAGTTTTCAGTTTACCAGGGGCGACCTGGTTGTACATTTTAATGCTTACATTTTCAACACCCTGTATGATAAGGTGCTAAGAAAATCAAATTGGGATATTTTGAACATTGAGCTAAAGAAAAGGTACTCTTGTTCCGTGTCAATAAAATGAACCGTTTTCGAAAAAAAAATAATGAAAGAAGTAAGTAATTGAAATGTATTCCACTAACTAAGATGAATTTTCAGTGGCGTCATTAAGGAGGTCGTATCTTCGTAGGGAGGGCCTCTAGAAAAAAATTATGGTAACTCGTCATCTTATTTTTCATGTTCGAGAGATTTTCCGGGACCCTCTGTATATTTCAGGCAACAATTGAATTTATTAGCGTCAAATTGATGATTTTAAAGCACCATTTGCAACAAAATAGTATGTTTATCACGACTATTTTGAAATCCGTCCATTGTACGTCTCTGTGCCGGCCTTAGTAATACCCATTAATCACAAGGGAATAACGGGATTGATGCTTCATAGATTCAGCTTTGATATTCTTCAAATTGGTATTTCTTCAGTATTCTAAAGTAATCCAACTACCAAACATGGGCATACCTTGTCAATCGAGGGCCAAATATTACTCTCATTATATAATAAAAGCATTTTTTATTACAAAATATACAATGACCAGTTTTCCAAAAATGTCTCATGTGTCAACTTGACTTTTTCCACGCTTGTTACAGAAGGGTCTTGTCGAAGGTCGCAAAATGTTAAAGTCTTCAAGAAATATATTCAGTAGTCGTGGATAAAGTATGTATGCTACTCGCGTATAATGGCTGTTATTCACGCGGTGATTTCTTCACCTCGCGAATAATGTCTATTCATATACGCTTTTAGAATTAGGCATTCCAAAAGCGTCATTACACCGTATTTTGCATTGACAGATTTGGGTCTTAAGGCTTATAAAGTTCAGTTAACACAAGAAACTCAAGCGGACGATCATCAAAAAACGGAAAAGTTTTCGGACCGTGTTATCTTTCGAAGAGGTGATCACAATTGGCCACCGAGATCCTGTGATTTAACACTTTGCAAACTTTTCTTTTGGGCCACGTGAAAGAGAAGGTCTACGCCAATAGCCCAGCGTCGATTCAAGACCTCAAAGATGAATTCGTGAGGCTTATCGAGGACATAGGGCAGCCAATTCGTGATTTGGTTATGGAAAATTTCATCAAAAGGATATGGACGTGTAAGCGTGGTCGTGGTGGTCATTTGCCTGATGTTATTTTCCACTATTAACGGCATAGCTTCTTCTTTATAATAAATAAACATCTGATCATTTATATTGAATAATGGTATTTTTCTTTGAATATCAAAATAACACCTTCTTTGGAAAACCATTTACTTTTCACGCGTCTTGGCATCTCTAAGTCTACTTCTTAGTCTTACTCTGAGATACCACTTCCCATGAAACCAATACACGATTTGGCGTCAAACCCCTCCAAAACATCTACGACAGTTTTAAAAATCCTTTTCTGGTAAACCCGGAACTCGATGCCCATCCTAGTGTGCCGTGCCATTCGATTTTTTTCAGACTGCTCGATTCTTGGCCCAGTGGTTCGGAAATCCAAAGGAGCCGCTCCGCCGATGCTCTCGTCCTTATCTGCGCCCCCTCTTAGGGCCACCAAGTCGAGAAATTACCACAGCAGAATGACCAAACGCCGGCTCGATTTTCTTCCAGACGTCAGTTTTGTCTTCGCTAACCCTTTTGTGGGCCAAGACACCGTCGTGTACTTCGATCACGTGTCGCTTCAGTGTACGGGCGGAGAGATTTCATGTAGATCGGCACCTTCTTCGCGAGGGTTCACTAGGTCCTTAAGGCCGGCGAGTCTCGAGTACCTCGGATATCGGATAGGAGTTTTTGGGCTCGATGGTTTTTTGATGTCGAGGAGGTTATGGGCCCGAT
>JACDNR010000401.1:0-38871 GCA_013421045.1 Propylea japonica | reverse complement strand
AAACTGGACGAAGTGCCCGGAATGTTTGCCGAACAGAACACTGGTTTTGGTAATAAAATTTCACGATTTGGACACGTTGTTCAATTGTATCCACTCCATATTAAATGTCAGGGCTTACTCAATAGTCCTGGCAGAGATAACGCGTGTGTGACTTTCGACCGTGCAATGCGCTGTTGCCAAAGATCGAGCTTTCTTATTGGGAAACCCTTTATATTCGAGATCAGGAGGAATAGCCTATCAGAAAAGAAAGAATATACAGGACAGGGTGTCCCATTTGAAAAAAATTAAGTAGCATTCAATGTTGCTCACCCTGTACATTCTTAAAATTTTAAATTCTGTGGTTCTCAGAATTGAAGGAATAGACCAACATATGTTACATATTAGAAATCAGAGGAGAAAGAGCTAGCCAAGCAGGAAAAATATACAGAGTATTCCATTTGAAAAAATGAGGTTGCCATCAATATCTTGGTCGCCCTGTATATATTTCAGTTTCTGAACTCATATAAAAAATCTCAGTTGATTTCGTGAAACTTGTATACGGAACATTTTATTGTATCTCCTTTAGTAACAAAGTTAAAGTTGCGGTCAAATAATAGTGAAAAACCCGGTACACTAGTTCTTCGCTCAATCCAGGTTTCTGGAATAGATTTTTTCTTGAAGATTTCACAAAGAGCCAGTGTGCGCGAAGGGAACCAAAAACGAAATTGAATTGAGTCTAAAATTGCAGAAGCAGAAATAATAATAAATCAAGAATATTCGAGTTGCTTTAGGCAATTGACCTGTCACTTTTTAGCACGTTGTCGATAACGTATTCATATTGGAGGCACAGATTTTTTATATTTTTTGAAATAAATAGTTATTTTTAGTATTATAACCTTTTTTTTCAATCACAACTAGCAGTTCTGACGGATGTTTACCGTGAAACGGGGTGAGATTGATCAATTTCAACTTTATTTTGGACGTAATTAAAAAATTACTCAATTTTTTTCATTTCTAAGAGCATCAGATGTTCAATTAAGATCCAAAGAATGGAAGCACTAATGTCGATTTCATTGTTGAGCAACATTAATTATCCTGTAAAAAAGGTGTAATCAATCTTAGACTGGAAATGGGGCGAGATTGTTCATATCAATTTTATAGTATAACAGCAGTGCTTTCGATAGAAAGTGATCATCTCTCGCCCCGATAAATTCGGTTAAGTACTTTTTTCCGTTTTTCTTGTTTTTTCAAACGGGGTGAGATTGATCACGGAAAGTTAAATATGATCACACTGATCTCAATATATAATCCTTTATTTTATAAAGAAAAAAATTTAAATAACAAAAAATGCAATTCATAAAATGTAAAAAAATTTCAACAGGAAAAGATTCAACATTCTTTTATATTGATTTCTCCGCGGAAATGGTACTTTTCAATCCCATCAAAAATTTTTTCGAGCGTCGGATCTGGTAGAATAGCCACATCTTATTTAACCAGTCAGGTCCAGGGATATTCTCTTTAAATCTACCACTTTTTCCAAGAAACTCTTGACGAATATTCTTAAATCCATGGCGCTTAGTGGATACCTCCAGTCTGCACAAGTTAAGACGCTGTTAATAATGACCATTTCCTCTTCATACGTGAACACAGGTTGCCCACCGCTCTTCTTGATTTTATATCCATGGTACTTGTTATTTAAAGTTCCGTAGGACAATCTGTATTTCTTTGCTACCTTTCGTATGCGATAATCCATTCTCCAATAAGTGGTGCAACACATTAATAACTTGTTCTTCACTGAAATTTCCGTAAGTTCTGGAACCTAACTTCTTTTGTATGTTCTGCCCATTTTGAGTGATGTTTTTCAACCATTAAAAAATTGTGTGAATTAATTTTCGGTAAATACAAAATGTGGGGTGGGATTGATCACTTGATCAATCTGACCCCACTCAATATTCTCCGCCATATTTAAAAAACAGTCATTCATTGAAATGCTAAATTGATAAAATCACTATCAGAGCACCTGACAGAAAATTTCTACAATACAAAAAATAATGAACTCACCTCTGTTTTTCTTTTTCTACCAAAAGTATCCAAGCTATGAAAATAGGTCGAAAATTAGGGTCAACTTCACAACAATATATCTTCCTTCCAGTGTTGATCACCAACTAACAATAACGTGCACTAATATAAGGCAACCCTAAGGACATAAAATCTTTCACGAACAGCAACAAATTTACATTGTTGCCAGTTTTATGCGCATATATGCGATTCAATGACAAATGATCAATTTCACCTCGGCAGATCAATCTCACCCCGTTTTACGGTACATTTTCCTTAAGTGGTGAACCAAAATTATTGAATAAATTACACGAGCTGCAGTTGTTTCACAGGGATTTCAATTGAAATTACCTCAAATTCCAATTTTTGAGTTTAATTCACCAAAAATGATAAAAAGGAAAAAAAACAACTCTAGATATCGGTTTTCAATTATTTTCTGCCTATATGTGTACTACCTATACAGTGTGTTTGGTCATGACTTAGCGATAATTTAAGGTCATCAAATGAACCTAATATCATCGACAAAAACACCCAAACTTGGAAGTTTACCTCCTTAGTTTTGGAGTTTTCCCTATTTTAAATTTACTTTTTTATTTTCGTTGACCTTTCCGAATTATATCGATTTCTTTGGAAATAAAGGTACTACCACCTTTTATTGAAGTATAATAATATGAAATCATTCAACTTGAACACTCCATAAAAAATTCTTTAAAAAGTTCATAGTAAAAATATGTACTGATATTCTTAGTAAATCCGCAATAGTACAAGAACTAGCACATTGGAGTATAATTTTTTCTCAATGATTTAACACGCAAGGATATTAGCTGCAAAACAAATTTCACATCGTATATGTAAGTAACATAATCTGAGAGTTATTGATGCTCGAACATGATCACTACGCGAGCCAAAGACACAAGACAGGTCGTCATGAAGGCCACTGCCTGTCTACAGAGCAGATGCGGACATTTTGAGAAGTTTTTATGATTAATTTGATTGTTTGAGCATTGAAAAATATGGAAAGTACAGTACTGAGTTTTTTCTATTTTATCAATTTTCATATGGGTCATGTTCCAACAGCAATAACTCTCAAATTATGTAACTTAGAGAAATGATGTGAGTGTTTTTTTGTAGCTTTTGTCCTTGCTTGTTAAATCATTGAAGAAAAATTATACTTCAATGTGCTAGTTCTTGTACTATTGCGGATTTTCTGAAAAAATTAGTACATATTTTCACATGAACTCTTTTAAACAATTTTTATGGCGTTTTCAAGTTGAATGTTTTTATATTGTTATACTTCAATGAAAAGTGGTAGTATCATCTTTCAAAAAACATTTTTTTACATCTGTAGGGCCTTCATGTCCAAAGAAATCGATATTATTTGAAAAGGTCAACGAAAATAAAAAATAAAAAAGTAAATTTTAAATGGGGGCTACTCCAAAACTAAAGGGACAACTTCCAAGTTTGGGTGTTTTTGTCGATAATATTAGGTATATTTGATGACCTTAAATTATCGCTAAGTGATGACCAAACACACTGTATATATACATTCAAAAAAATCATAACTCGATAACTGCGAAAAATGGCCAAATATACATGGGGTATTTTTGGATAGCCACAGGTCGAAGGAATCTAAAAAAAATATTGACGTCAATCGACTGGAAAACCTGTATATTGTGAATTTCTGCTTAGATTTATAAACTTCAGTTTCATTTGGATTTCTTCTGGTTCGTTGCTGGTATGAAACTGTTAACATTCGCTTGAATTAAAAATCTTCAGAACCTTTTTTGTGGAATTGTGAAAATCAATTGTATAGAGCTTGAGATGTATTTTTTTCTTTTCAGATTCAGAAATCCGAGGGCATCTTGGAGAGGGTTATCGGCTGAAGTCAGTGAAGAAGAAATCCTTCATAATTCAAACAGTTATTGAGTTTTATTTCCGTTGCAACAGCGAGACAGGGTTTTTTCACAGAGGCTTTCTCCTCAGTTTTTGATAGAATATTTAATTTCATTTTGTATATATAATATATTTTTTACATGAAATAAACTGTATTATAAAAAACATTGATTTTTTTCATTTGCCTAATTGATCATACTACATCAGGCGCGGATCCAGGTGGGGGGGATTTGGGGAAACGTACCCGCACCCCAAAGAGCCCTCGACCGCCTAAAATTTTGCTAACATGCTAAAGGTAAAATAACTAATTTCGTTTGGGGCTTTTCAATATAGTCAATTTAACATTACCTGAAATACCAGTACCTTTTGGTTTTCGAAACTACAGAAGTTTTCCCCCCAAAAGTCGGGCCTGGATCTGCGCCCGTATTACATTATCTTCGGATATTCAAAAAGAGGATGCCCACTAGAAGATTTGAAATGTATCTTTTTAATTTCACGAAACAAATCAATTGAATTAAATTTCATTTGGATTATAAGATGTGCAAAGACAAAGATGTGCATCTATATTTGATAATCTAATCACATAATATGTTTCCGACAAAACGCTTATGGATTTCACTAAGTGCCTAATGATAAAAACCCACAAAATGCGAGGGACGTTTGGAGATGATTCACCGATGAAAAAAGCAGGGGTAGTCCATATAATTTTTTTTTCGAAATCGACCCCCTTTCAAGATACAGCCTTTAGAAGGCGATGACGAGTTGACAGTTTTTAATTTTGTTACGGCTTCTTAAAAACACTAAGTCAAAAAGCTTTACATTAAATGAAGCACTTAGTAGATGTGTAGAGGCAAATATTGTATAGATTCATTTGAATTATACTAATATAATTATTTTATGTGTAGTTTGTAATAAAGTCTGTACGTGCGGTGAAAAAGAATGAGAGCTCTGTGTTCAGAACATAGATATTTGTGTTTAATGGAGAGACAGATCTCTATATCTCTCTCTCTCGCTCTCTCTCTGTTCCTAACCGGCTGACTAGCCAGTAGAATATAACTCAAAAAGTGTAAATTAAGTTCGTATTAAAAAGTGTTGTTAAAAATAAAAATACATAAAAATTGATAAATTGTTCCAATCATTTCGAGTACCGCTATTCCCGAGTACCCAATAAATAAAAGGAACTAACAATTGGTGACCCTATACGTGTTTGAATTAATCGGATTGTGAACATAATCATACCATCAACATGGCTGAAGCTGCATCGCCGAGTGTACAAGAAGAAATTAATAATGAGCAAGGTACAACTGGTCAAGGTCTTCCAGAAATAAATAAAATATCGGTAAAAATTCCACCGTTTTGGCCAGAAAAACCTGAACGTTGGTTTTATCAAATAGACGCCCAATTTAGGATTAATGGCATCAGGAAGGATTCGACAAAATTCGATTATTTAATATCCCAGCTAGAACCTTCTCTAATTGAAAACATTCGGGACATAGCAACAGGTACAGCCGATGACAAATATCAACTTGCAAAGGAAAGGCTCACAAGTTTATTTACAGAAAGTGAAGAAAAACGAATAAAGAGGTTATTAACAGGACATAACCTGGGCGTTTTGAAACCGAGCCAACTATTGAGGAAATTGAAAGCTCTAGCAGGTACTGATATATCAGAGAGACTAATTAAAACTTTGTGGTTAGAAAATCTTCCAGTATCTATAAAAATGTTGTCATAACAAGTGGAGAAAATGTTGATCGACTGGCAAGCATGGCTGATAAAATTTATGAAATGAATCCTACAAATGAACTATATGCCATCAACCGTTTCAATTCGGCAAAAAGTGCTCCCAGCGAACTTGATGAATTGAGATCAGAAGTTGCGGAACTTAGTAAAGTAATTAAACAGATGAGCATCAACTATGGAGGAAGACCTACAAGGCGTGATCAAACCCCTAGCAGAAGTCGAGAGAGGTCAAAATCCAGACGAAGGTATAATCCAGATGGAAAATACTGTTATTACCACTTCCGATATGGAAAAAAGTGCCACCCTGAAAAATGTACTGCCCCTTGTGCTTGGAAAAGTTCGGAAAACTCCAGTCAGTAGTAGAGAGTGCAGCATATTCTGCTACTGACTCGGTCCCCTGCTGCAACTCTCGTTTATTCATGGTAGACAGGAACACGGGATTGCAATTTTTGGTCGACAGTGGTGCAGATGTATCAGTTATACCATATATTCGGATGATGATTTTTATCTTTACGCAGCTAATGGTACTCGGATACCCACCTATGGTACCAAAATTATGGAAATCGACCTAGGACTAAGGCGTGCATTCAAATGGCCTTTCATCATCGCTAAAACATCAAGAGGTATTCTGGGTGCTGATTTCGTAAGAAAATTCAACTTGCTCGTTGATCTCAAGAGGCAACAGTTAGTAGATGGCGACACAAAACTATTCAAGAAAGGTGAATTGATGCCTATCTCATCAAAGGACATAGTGAGTTCGTTAGTTAGTAAAAACCTTAACAAATTTAATTTACTTTTAAATAATTACTTTGAGCTAACTCGACCAAATTTTATTTCAAATAACATAAAGCACAATGTCAAACACCATATTGTTACAACAGGACAGCCAGTATTTTGTAAACCTAGACGTCTTGATAATCAAAAATTAGCTATAGCCAAAAAAGAATTTCAATTTATGTTAGATAATGGTATTATTCAGCCATCCAAATCTCAGTGGGCTAGTCCTTTGCATTTGGTACAGAAAAAAGACGGCTCCTGGCGTCCATGTGGAGACTATAGGCGATTGAATGAAAGAACTATTCCCGACCGATACCCCATTCCTCGGATCGAAGATTTCAATCACATATTGCATAAAAAATCATATTTTTCAAAAATTGACCTTCATAAAGCATATTTTCATATACCGATAGCTGAAGAAGATCGACATAAAACTGCAATCACAACTCCATTCGGGTTATTTGAATTTATTGTTATGGCATTCGGACTACGAAACGCTCCTTCTAGTTTTCAGCGGTTTATTCATGAAGTTTTTGGAGGTTTAGAGTTTGTATTTGCATATATCGACGATCTTCTTATAGCGTCTTCTACCGAAGAAGAGCATATGCAGCATCTTAAATTAGTTATTGACAGGCTTTTGAAATTTGGTCTCAGAATTAATGTTGAAAAATCACAGTTTGGCGTCCGAGAGATCGAATTTTTAGGATATCTTATAACACCGGAAGGATCGAAGCCACTTCCTGGTAAAGTTAAAACAATTATTGATTTAAAGCGTCCAAAGACAATTCATGAATTGCGACAATTTTTAGGCATAATAAATTTCTACAGCCTTACGTAAAAAATGCAGCCCAGACTCAAGCTGGTTTAAATGAATTATTGAAAGGTGCACGTAAAAAAGATACCAGACAAATTATTTGGACTTCAAAATTAGAAGAAGATTTCGAAAAATGCAAATTGGATCTTGCTAATGCGGCATTATTAACTATTCCCGATCCAAACCTACCAATAGCACTATTTACTGATGCATCAGATTGCGCAGTTGGTGCAGCTTTGCAGCAGTTTGACGGATCAGAGTGGAAACCGCTTGCATTCTTCTCAAAAAAATTAAATTCTGCTCAAAAGATTTACAGTACGTATGACCGTGAACTTTTAGGTGTATATTTGGCAGTCAAACAGTTCAAAGACTTACTTCAAGGTAGGGATTTCATTGTTTATACTGATCATAAACCTTTAATTTTCGCTTTCCGTCAAAAGAATGAAAAAGCCAACTCATATGCAATTACGACAACTCCAATATATATCAGAGTTCACTACAAATATACAACACATCAGTGGCAACGAAAATATTGTTGCAGATGCGTTGTCTCGAATAGATAGTATTGAAGCAATTGATTTCCAAAAAATCGCAGAGGCACAAAATAGTGATATCGAATTCTCGGAATTTAAAACGAGCGATACTGCTTTGCAGTTCAAACAACACCAGCTTCAATCTGGAATAGTTCTATGGTGTGACACCTCAACAGAACGTATTAGACCATACATCCCAAAAAAATTCCGTAAGTTGGTTTTCGATCATATTCATGGTGGTGCACATCAAGGGGTGAAAGCAACAGTAAAAACATGTCTGTCGGATTTGTTTGGCCGGGAATAAAAGCAGATGTCAGAAACTGGACCCGATCTTGCATGAATTGCCAAAAAAATAAAATACAACAACATACAAAATCCGAAGTGGCCAAGTTCTCAGAACCAGATGAACGATTTTCAGCAGTTCATATAGATCTTGTTGGACCCTTACCGGTCTCAGATGGAAAAACATACATCTTAACATGTATAGATCGATACACAAATTGGATTGAGGCAATTCCTTTACAGGACATATCCGCAGAAACAGTTGCCCGTGCTTTTATCAAAATTGGATAACGAGGTTTGGAGCACCATCATGTGTTATAACCGATAGAGGAAGCCAATTTACTTCCTCCCTTTTTCATCACCTGACGTCCCTTTGTGGAGTGAAACTCTGCCACACTACCGCTTATCACACACAATGCAACGGAAAAATCGAGCGGCAGCACGGCACAATTAAAGCAGCTATACGAGCACATAATTCCGTAAAATGGACAGACATCCTGCCAACAATACTTTTAGGTATTCGAGCTTCTATGAAGCCAGACTCTAACTTTACCACAGCACAAATGGTCTATGGAACATCAATAAGACTTCCAGGTGAATTTTTTGAAAACTCTGCTACTAAAATAGATTCAGAATCGTTTGTGACTGACTTGCAAATGAAAATGCGGACATTAAGACCTTGTAGCACTCAACATAAGACAAAGGCACGTATCTTTGTTCACAAAGATTTGTCAATTTGCTCTCACGTTTTTGTACGAATCGATAGAGTTAGAAAGTCCCTCGAACCTGCTTATGAAGGTCCATTTTTGGTTGTGGTGCGATCTGATAAATACTTCACAGTCCAAATGCAAAACAAACCAACTACTATTTCTATCGATAGATTAAAACCAGCATATTTGTTGAAAGATGATCAGGAGGAAAAAGCATCCCCTGACCTCACTTCTAAAACAGAGAGTCAAGTATTTCATAATGTTTCAAATGATTGTCCTAAAATTTCATTACCATCAAAAACTACACGTAGTGGACGACATGGCCATTTTCCTGCCCGTTTTAGTGATATGGTGTCTAAAAAAAACTTTTTAAATTATATTTCCTTATTATAGTGTTTCCTGTCTATGTTATTATGATCAAATGATGATCTATAAAGTGAATCAAGTTTGTTTAAACTCATTCTAATTATGCCTCCTATTCAAATTCAACATTGATTGTTTCGTCACTTGCAATATTCTGTTTTTATCAACCAATTGCAGCTCCTGGGAGGGGAGTAATGTAGAGGCAAATATTGTATAGATTCATTTGAATTATACTAATATAATTAATTTATGTGTAGTTTGTAATAAAGTCTGTACGTATGTGAAAAAGAATGAGAGCTCTGTGTTCAGAACATAGATATTTGTGTTTAATGGAGAGACAGATCTCTATATATATATCTCTCTCTCGCGCTCTCTCTCTCTTTTCCTAACCGGCAGACTAGCCAGTAGAATATAACCTAAAAAGTGTAAATTAAGATCGTATTAAAAAGTGTTGTTAAAAATAAAAATACATAAAAAATGATAAATAAAAGGAACTAACACAATCCAGAAAAGCTTATAAATATGGCGTGAAACTATATGGCGTGAAATTATATAATAGACTACCTGAATATCTGAGGAAATTGAATGCTGTTGGCTTTCATAGAGCAGTTAAAAATCTATTATTGGAAAAGACCATATACAGTATTGATGAAGTTTTGAAATGATTACTTTTGTTTTCACATGTTTGTTTGTCTTACTTGTTAATGTGATCAATTAGTCTTATACTTATTCAGTGTTTGAAATATCTTATATATTTTCGTTTATATATTTTATAATTACTTTGCATGACAGACCGTGTAAAACTCTGACGGTAACAATTATTTATTTGTTTACTTTACTGTAGGTTTTTAGTAGCAAATATCTATCTATCTATCTATCTAGCTCTGTACACCTGGAGGATTCGTTTGTAATCTGAAGATATATTGTGATGCATGAGACAGTCAACACTTTTGAAACATAGATAAATTGAAAATAATAACTTGCATTGAGGCCCTGATGTAGGGCTACTGCTAACATCTCAAATAGTGAAGAGGAAGTAATCAGTGCTTTCAGCATGCGATCTGTGATGATTAAACTTCTCATTTTGACACTACTCACTACTAGATGTCACCATCAGTTAGTTGCTACTCGATAGCTTCTTACAATTAGTGTTAAATGTAGAGGTTTTTCAATAGGATGTTGTCTCTGATTGATATGGGACACTGACGAGGCCTAATGAGGCCGAAACCGGTCTGTCTCTTCCCTCATTGACAACATCTTGAATAATCATCCCAGTCCGCCTGAAGAAGGTTCTGTGAGCCTATAAATTGAAGATTGTATTCATTTCGATGATTACTATTTTCAATTTATCTATGTTTCAAAAATTTGTTAGGTTACCCTCCTTAAAGGCAAAGAATTTTTTTTTTGTTTGTCATTTTTTCTTTAGACAGTCAACACGTTGAGGGGGTATGATGGTAGCATGTTTTCTCCGTTGGGATATATTATTGTGAATGTTTGTTTCAATGATGTTACGAAGTCCATTTAGTTGTATATTGTGAAGAATGGAGGTCCATACATTCTGGGAAAATACTGGTTTGAAAAGTTCAAATTAAAGTTCAGTTTCATAATTTCAATAGGAAAAGATCAGGTTTCTGAGAAAATTGAAAAACTAAAATCCAAATATTTTAAGGTTTTTTCAAATAAAACGGAAAAGTTCAAACATGCAAAGATTCAACTGCCATCAAAGGGAAATGCTAATTCCATTTTTGCAAGCCTAGAACGGTGCCTTTGGCCTATAGACAAATGATGGATGAGCAGCTGAACTTGCGGAATGAGGAAGGCATCATTACGAATGTGGACTCTGCTGACTGGGCGACGCCTCTGGTGCCTGTCATTAAGCCAGATGGATCCATGAGAGTGGTTGGAGACTATAAGAGTACGGTAAACATATTCTTGAAGGAAGAACACTACCGACTCTCAAGGATAGAAGAAATCTTTTCAAGATTACATGGAGGTGAGTATTTGACAAAGTTGGACTTGTTGCAGGCGTATCACCAGTTTGAGCTTGACGATGAAGCCAGGAAACTGCTGACTTGAAGTACGCAGAGGGGGCTGTACCGAGTAAATCGTATGCCCTTTGGAATTGCTCCGGCGACGAGCAAATTTCAGATGTACATCGAATCTTCCTTTTATGGCATAGATAATGTATTTGTATATTTGGACGACATCCTCATCATAGGCAAAGACACCCAAGAACACAGCACAACAAGTAAACAATTTCACGGCTAAATCAGAACATGAGGTGACGAATATGGAGATAGAGCTAACACAAAAAAACGTTAAATACTTGGAGAACGGACAACAAACCTTGACCCCGTTTATCAGTACTGATCTCCCAGAACTACCTTAGGAAGAGTTTTCAAGAAACTCCACATCATACAAAAGATACTTCTTTGAAATACAGACAAAGAATAGGAACAAACTACAAAGACTAATGCAAGACCAGATACTCCAAATTATAACATAGGAAAAGTGGATGAAGAACCTATCGTCAACAGAATTACCAATAGATATGAAGACAATCCTATCGTTAGAACCTAAATTCTGCATTTCACCAACAAAAAACGATGTACAAATCCCAAAACTCTCAGCTGAGATGGAGAAAACTACAAAAATTATCCACGGTAAAAATGAAAATATAACAACGGCTAAGATAACCAATGTGATTACCTACCATCTTTATACACAAGGACAAATCAAACAATAACCCACTCCCCAAAAGGCTAAGAATAACTCAAATATTTGTAAAAGAACATCGCGAATTGATTATAACACAATCAGATAAAGGAAATGTAACGACAGTGATGACCAGAGAACAATACCACCAACTAGCGACAACTCAAACATCAGATGGAAAATTCTATGAGAGACTGGAAGGAGATCCTTCAAACTGCTACCAACCAAGAGAAAACAAAATAATTGCAGAAATGAAGAAAGGAGACATAATTGATGAAGAACAAGCAAGACAACTCATATTTTACAAAGGAACCTGCCCAAGATACTATGGCTTGCCAAAAATACATAAAGCAGAATTAAACCTAAGACCAATAATCTCTTCCATTGATTTCCCAAATACAGAAATAAACAAATTCTACATTCTACGGGGTTTTATAAATGATTGTAACAGCGCAGGTTGCTTTGGAAATTTTTCATCTATCTTTCCTTAAAAATTCTCTACAAATTTATAATTCCAGTCACATTGGAGAAATTGCAGTTGATTTAAATCTTATATATGAGAGAAATCCAATAGATGGCGCTAGCGTCGGTTCTCTTTTATGTATAAAATTTTGTCTTTTATATTTTTTGTACTCATTTCTTCCTTCTTATGAGGTTTTCTAATATTAATCTAATAATTTGTATATATTTGTATAATGTAAGATAAGTTTTCTTTATTGTATGTATTCTATGTGTAACCTTTTATGGTTCAATTGAATGTACAGGGTGGGCATATTTCGATGTTTTAGCACTACAACTTTTAAACCAGAGGAGATGGACAAAATCTGATACCCACTTCTCGATCTCTTTTTCTGAGAAACTAACAAGAGTAGTATTCATTTTTCGCTACCTTCTTCTGTTTTCGAGTTATAAGCGAAAATTGGAAAAGTGGCGATATCGAAAAAAAGTCATATCTCCGCTAATACTGATGATAGAGCTCTGAAATTAAGACATTATACAGGCACTTTTTTACGTAGAATCCAATGGCGTACTCGCCTTTTTCGCACCATTTCTAATTACGGCGCTATGACCCAAAGTTATGTTTTTTTTAATGGAAATACTAGATTTTTGTGGCATTTTCTGAAAGCTTAATTTTTTCTGATCTCAAAAATATATAACATTGTATGGTTTGTATCAATATGAGTATAGAAAACGGTCAAAAACCTATTTTCATCTGAGTCTCAATATTTTCTATGGTTTCAACTGCTGATGAGCACAGAAAAATGGAGCTTCCTATAACAAGAGCAGTCTCCTTCCGTCAATCTCATTATTTCTACGCTTTCAACTAATTTCTCCAAAATTCGAACATGGATATATTTCATGAAAACTCATATCTTGAAATGGATTTGGAAATAACAAAAAGAAATAATGAGATGGATGCAAGAGAATATTTTAATTTCACTTCACAACAAATACGCACAAGTGCTAAGTAGTCTATTTCAAATCGCATATGATATAACGCATATAGATATGATTGCAGTTATCAATTCAATAAGAAAAGTAATAAAGGAAAAATATTTTTCAATACCTAATAGTGATTACAATAAAAGGTCAGTAGGTTATAACTAAGATGTCTTATTTTAGACATCTTTATTATAACTCAGAATGAGGGATCAAGTTTCACAGCAGTCCATCTTGGAGAAATTGAGTAAAGAGCATAGAAATGAAGAGAATACTGGAAAGATATTGTGGTAATTATACAATGCTTAATTTTTCTGTGCTCATCAACAGTTGAAACCATAGAAAATATTGAAAACTGATGAAAATAGGTTTTTGATCATTTTCTATACTCATATTGATACAAACCATACAATGTTATATATTTTTGAAATCAGAAAAAATTGAGCTTTCAGAAAATGGCAAAAAAATCTAGTATTTCCATTTAAAAACATAACTTTGGGTCATAGCTCCGTAATTAGAAATGGTGCAAAAAAGGCGAGTACGCCACTGGATTCTACGTAAAAAAGTGCCTGAATAATGTTTTAATTTCAGAGCTCTATCATCAGTATTAGCGGAGATATGAATTTTTTTCGATATCGCCACTTTTCCAATTTTCGCTTATAACTCGAAAACAAAAGAAGGTAGCCAAAAATGAATACTACTCTTGTTAGTTTCTCCGAAAAAGAGATCGAGAAGTGGGTATCAGATTCTGTCTATCTCCCCTGGTTTAAAAGTTGTAGTGCTAAAACATCGAAATATGCCCACCCTGTACAGGGTATCCCATTTTGGGCACTTTTACGGGATATCTCCGTTATTTTTAACGTTAGCGGGATGCGGTTTTCGCGACAGTGTACTACTTTTTTGTGAAACTAAAGATGGCGCAATCAGTTTTTGCATAGCCCTCTTAGTTTTTGCTATACAGGGGGAAATGAAAAGTATCACTTTTTAATCACCCCCCGTATCTCAGTTGTGCTTAAACTTGGAGGAATGGTTAAAACGCATTCCTATAGATTTTTTTCCGTAGAATCCAGTGGCGTAGTCAGTTTTTCAATTAAACTTTCCGTTTTTGAGTAATTGAGCAAACATATGTTTTTTAAATTGGACACCCTGTATATTATTTTCTATTCTTATTAAGCACAATCTCAGCTTTTCAAAGACATATCATTTCATGCATTTTTTTTCAAAACCAAGCTCAGAATTCAAGATTTTGTAATTCAATTGTCAATAACTAAGTAGAAGGCTCTATGACTGTTTATTAAAAACAAATAATAAATGTCAAAGCTTTGTCGGTTGGTTTAAAAGTTTACAGTTCTCTCAGTTTTCATTATTTATTATATTATATTAATGATTTAATTATTTGAATTTTCAAGAAATTGCAAGTTAAATATTAGATCATGTGATGTAGATATTATGTTAACATTATTTTCGATTTCTAACGAAATCTTGACACTCATTTTTTGTTTATAATAAACAGTCATAGCCTACTACTGCTAATTGAATTACAAAATCTTGAATTCTGAGCTTGGTTTAGGAAATAAATGCTTAAAATAATATGTTTTTGAAAAGCTGAGATTGTGCTTAATCAGAATAAAAAATAATATACAGGGTGTCCCATTTAAAAAACATATGTTTGCTCAATAACTCAAAAACGGAAAGTTTAATTGAAAAACTGACTACGCCACTGGATTCTACGGAAAAAAATCTATAGGAATGCGTTTTAACCATTCCTCCAAGTTCAAGCACAACTGAGATAAAGGGGGTAATTAAAAAGTGAAACTTTTCATTTCCCCCTGTATAGCAAAAACTAAGAGGGCCATGCAAAAACTGATTGCACCATCTTTAGTTTCACAAAAAAGTAGCACACTGTCGCGAAAACCGCATCCCGCTAACGTTAAAAATAACGGAGATATCCCGTAAAGTGCCCAAAATGGGATACCCTGTACAGGAACCAACGGTTATTCTCATTTCTCAGTCTCTTGTCTTGTCAGCTGTTGAAGAAACATAACCTACTGGGGTAATGTATTTGTATGTAAATATATAACGTTTCAACTATATATTTGTCTAGTGTTTTTTTGTGTTAACTTGCAAAGTAACCAGTGCAGGCTTTAAAAATTATACAGTCCACTCTATCGAAATATATACATGGTCCTACGTGCCGCATTCGGCGTATTCTGGTTTGTGTAAAATTCGTTATATCGAAAGACTGGTGACCTTTCTGTTCCTGTTTCATCATAGGAAACCAAGAAAGTGCCAGAGGAAGCAAGTCCACCTTTCAAGTTGAAGAAAACTAGTGACCTTTCTGTTCCCGAGTGTTGGAAACCAAGAAAGTGCTAGAAAACCACGTTTGAAGTCTCCAGAAGAATTCCTGTTACCTGTCCTCGTGTGTGAGAAGAAGCCATACGTTCAAAATCAAGAAAGAGCCACAGGAATCCGTCTGGTAAGTATCCTCTTATACCTGCCAATACTATTTGAGTCAACAAATTTAATTCACTTTATAATAGTAAGTACTTAGTATATTTTGTTCATTATGGATAGAACACTCATGAGAGTGCTAGTTTAAAAGGAAGATTCACAATCATTGCGAAAAATTTAGAAACCCTCATCGTAGGCTATAAATAATCACGCCATCTTTCTTAGGGGTAGGCAGTAGGCAGATAACTATTGAGTAAGTGATTTTTAGTCGTTTTTGTTGGGACTTTTGCTCTTTCACGTCTAAACGGCTGAACAGATTTTGATGAAATTTGGTATGGTGATAGATGATAACCTAGAAATGGTCATAGGCTATAAATAATCACGCCATCGTTCTTAGGGGGTCGGCAGTAGGCAGATAACTAAATTGAGTTACTGATTTTTAGTCGTTTTTGTTGGGACTTTTGCTCTTTCACGGCTGAACAGATTTTGATGAAATTTGGTATGGTGATAGATGATAACCTAGAAATGGTCATAGGCTATAAATAATCACGCCAGCGTTCTTTGGGGGTCGGCAGTATGCAGATAACTAAATGGGTTACTGATTTTTAGTCGTTTTTGTTGGGACTTTTGCTCTTTCACGTCTAAACGGCTGAACAGATTTTGATGAAATTTGGTATGGTGATAGATGATGACCTAGAAATGGTTATAGGCTATGAATAATCACGCCATCGTTCTTAGGGGTAGGCAATAGGCAGATAACTAAATTGAGTTAGTGATTTTTAGTCGTTTTTGTTGGGACTTTTGCTCTTTCACGTCTAAACGGCTGAACAGATTTTGATGAAATTTGGTATGGTGATAGATGACAACCTAGAAATGGTCATAGGCTATAAATAATCACGCCATCGTTCTAAGGGGGTCGGCAGTAGGCAGATATCTAAATTGAGTTACTGATTTTTAGTCGTTTTTGTTGGGACTTTTGCTCTTTCACGTCTAAACGGCTGAACAGATTTTGATGAAATTTGGTATGGTGATAGATGATGACCTAGAAATGGTTATAGGCTATAAATAATCACGCCATCGTTCTTAGGGGGTAGGCAGTAGCCAGAGAACTAAATTGAGTTAGTGATTTTTAGTCATTTTGTTCGGACTTTTGCTCTTTCACGTCTAAACGGCTGAACAGATTTTGATGAATTTAGTAAGGTAATAGATGGTTACCTAAAAACGAAATATAAAATCAAAATGATCACGTCATCCTACTTAGGGGTAGGAAGTAGGCAGAAAACTGAATTGAGTTAGTGATTTTTTTATGGTTTTTGCTGGGAGTTTTGCTCTATCATGCCTAAACGGCTGAACGGATTTTGATGAAATTTAGTTAGGTGATAGATACTAACCTAGAGAAGGATATGGGCTATTAATATTCATGCTATCGTACTTAAGGCATAGGAAGTAGGCAGAAAACTAATTAAGTTAGTGCGCGGACGAAGTCGCGGGTGAAAGCTAGTAGCCGAATATTTGATAGATGAGGCACTGAATTATACAAAATAAAAACCGCCATGCCAATTACCTTTTTGAAAAAAGTAGAGATGACATCATAACAGTCATTCCAGAGTAACTAGTCCAGCAGTCCTTGCAAATCCTTCGATGCCAGCAAAACACTTCAGTTCACTATAGAAGAAGAAAACAACAAAACCTTACCATTCCTGGATATGCAAGTAATCAGAGAAGAAACAGAAGAAGGTAGTACATTAATGACAAATTGGTACAAGAAAAAGATATCATCCAACACCACAAATCATATCATCCATTCAGCATGAAAATCAACATAATAAGAAACTTAAAAACAAAAATACCAAAAATATGTCATCCCAGGTTTGTAAACAAAAATTTTAAAATATTATTAGGAATAATAAAAGAGAATGGCTACCTATATGGGTTGCTGAACAAAATAATTCACGGCACACCAAACTCTTCGGGAAGCCCACGACAAACGACAAATGAAGAACAAACACGAAAATATGTCACCTTGCCGTATATTGAAGAGTTAACACCACTACTCAAGGAACTGATACCTAAAGAGAAATTTCAAATTGCAACAAAAAACTTAAAACCACTAAAATCAATTTTTACAAATCTAATAGATCCCACACCAACACTACAACAAAATGGGGTGGTATATAAGATTTCATGTAAAGATTGTGAAGGAGTATATGTAGGGAAGACTTCAACCCCCTTAAAGCAACGTCTTTCGGGCCATAAAAGTGACATCAACAACAGCAGAAGGAGTTGTGCATTAGCGATACATACAGGGTGTCCCAAAACTCGACTCAAATTTATTTTCGATTGCCTTTGAATACACTTTTTCTTAAACTGCTTCCCAGTAAAAAAGTCCAATGGATTCAAGTCCGGTGAACGGGCCGGCCACCAGATTGGACCAGAACGTCCGATACATCTTCCGGGAAGAAATGTTACCAGAAAAAAAATTTCCAAAGAAATTTCTCAGGAAAATGTTTTTCTGGAAAAATCATTTTCTCTGGAAATTTTTTTTTCTGGTAATGTTTTTTCCCGAAAGATGTATCGGACGTTCTGGTCCAATCTGGTGGCCGGCCCGTTCACCGGACTTGAATCCATTGGACTTTTTACTAGGAAGCAGTTTAAGAAAAAGGGTATTCAAAGGCAATCGAAAATAAATTTGAACTACGGCAGCTACAGTTCAACAAGAATTATACCATTTTGGAATCCTTACTAAATGCGCCAACTTTTGACAAAACATGCCAAACCTGCGTAGTACATTTTTTTTTCAATACAGTCATTTGAAACTAGGCAATTGTTTATTTTGAATTTTGTTTCTGAGAAGCAAGCCCTATTTTTATGAAACCTAGAGCAGCTGGTATCCAAATTTTGATTACAGTTCAGACAAGCATTATTCAAGGTTACACAGCAAAAAAAAGTTGGAAAAAGCTGATATTTGTGGCAACAGGAGCGAAAAGACTGTCACAGCGTGTGAAATTTTGCGTGTTATTTTAAATGCCCATTATTTTAAAATCATGCAACTTAGATTTTTTTTTTATATTTTTCTGACAACCAGCATTACTTGCCTTTTCACCCGGTTCCGGGTTGACGTCGAGTTTTGGGACACCCTGTATAATAGAAGAAGAACACCATCCTAATTTTGAAGAAATCGGCATATTGGACAGAGAGAAAAACTTAGAGAAAAGATTGTTCCTAGAGATGGTACGAATTTCCCAAGAAGAGCATTTCATCAATGCCAGGAAAGACATCCAGAACTTGAGCAACATATATTCATTGTTGATCGAGTGGGATAAAAGAAAAAAGACTCTAATATCGACGGATATCCAAGGTGAAAGTTTGGTTTCGTGATGTTAGGTTAGGATAAGGTTTTATCTAGAAAAAATAGTGCATAGTTAATATAAAATGATATTATAATAATATAAAATAATAATAATAAATACAAAAATAACATGATGATAAATCACAAAAAGAAAAAGAGAAAAATTGTATTCGGTGACTATATTGAGCGGAATAGGACAGTTGACATACGTCATCAAAATATTCGATATAGCCGAAGAACTGATATAGATATTATAATAAAATTCAATTATAATCCGTATGATCCCATTTAAAATTGATTATTACCTGTAATTTCAGAATAGTAAGAGTACCGTGGACTACAGATATTGATATACAGATATTGATTTATTGATTTATAAATACAATTCAAAAAATACAATTTACCGTGTTTAGGTTCACATGTTCACATATACTTTTGTCATGCACCTAGGTAAGAATACCTATGTGTGCACTTTTAACTACGTTTCCAGGTTTTATGTATTTGCGTTTCCCATATGTATGACTACAACTTATTACAAATTAAACTCAAATTGTAAGTGCTCTAAAACCATGTGATGTATTTTTATTGATTTATGATTTTAAAATTATAGCTGCTCCTGATGAAGGACTGAAATAGTCCAAAAGCTCGAGCTAAAGAAAGAAGAGTACTCTATTTGATTTGACTGCAACCCAACTTACCCAAATTCGAACAACTAGATTTCTTCTAGGTACTCAAATATGATGCCTTGTATAATTATCATTTTGGTGAGATTATTACTTCTGCCTTGTGTTTTGACAAGATTATTCTTTTCTTCACTTAAGTTCTAAAAAGGTCTGATGACTCGAACACGGTACCGCTGTGGATACAGTATTTATGAATAATTGTTCAGATATAAATATAAGAATGTGGCTAAAAAAATTTTGTCAGAAGATAATGAAGATAAGTTGAAAATATCAACGTTTAAAGAGATATGTGAAAATTTTCTGCTAATGACGTTGTTATTATTACGATTTAAATTTTTCACAGCTTACACTTTCCTCATGCCCCCAGGACTCTTTTTACTTATTCCTTATTATTCCTTCTATTGGTCTCAACCTATCATCTTTCTGATTCTGAAATTTGTAGTCTTGATTCCTTGAACCCCTTTACTATTGAAATTTTCTTTAGTGGATTCCTATATTTTTCTAGAAACCGAAAATTGTGACTTTCTCACTTTTGATGGAATGATAAGTTAATTTTGTTAATTTTTTAATAGTTGGTTTGAGATCACAAAACGATGATCACCCATTGCTATGCTGGTCATCCGGGCTCGGATGTTCAGAATATCTGGAGTCCACGATTATCTGAATGACCCAGAACAGTTTAGAGATAACAGCCATATTCTAGGGGATGCCGCTTATGAATTGAATGAGCATTTACTCGTTCCTTATCGTGATAATGGGCATTTCTCAGAAAGAGAGAAAAGATATAATTACCACCACCCCTTAGCGAGAATCACTATCGAGTGGTGCATTGGGCTGCTGAAAGGAAGAATGAGGAGTTTGCTCCATTGCCTTCAAATGAACAGAGTGGACTTGATGGCTGAATATATTGTGGCAACATTTGTATCTAGAACGTGGATGAATTGGAGACAATAACGGTGCCTGAAGTCAACATCGCAGAAAACCAGCATAGGTACTCATTTTCAATAAACTTTTTTTCAATTTCTTCGGTTTCTTATTTTGATGAAAGATAAGGATAAAATATTGCATCATAAAGGTTTCATGAAAAAATGAACACTAAAAATAAAAAATAGTTCAACATGAAAATACAAAAACTTGAAAGATTTCGAAATTAAATTAAAATGAACACAAAAAATAAAGAATAATTTAATTAACATAAAAATAGAAAACTTAATATTGAATTGAAATGAACACAAAAAAATTCATGGATTCAATTTACCTAAAAATGAAAAAAATTAACTGGGAATTGATTAAAATTTTTGTGACGAAGCTAGAAAGGCATCTAACCATTTTTGGACCGTTTCTAACTTTTCCCGATGCCTTTTAGCTTTGTTCTCTTCATGCCTCTCCTTCTGGAGTATTCTTTGCTCCATAAGGGGCAAAACAGAGTCCTTTCTCTTTGCTGCTCTTTGTGGAACAACCCGTTGGTGAGGCTACTGCCACTGGGGCACTCCAAGCTCTTCTGGTCATTTAGGGGATGAAAGATCAAAAGCGTTCGCTAGAGGACATGTTTTTTGGTCATTTATGTCTACAGATATAAAAACTGTTGTTCAATCATGTCATACTTGACTGTCACACAGAAGTTCAAATGCTCTGGAACCACTTCATCCACATGATGTTTCGTTACTACTATGGGAAAAAGTTGGTGTTGATTTCATGGATTTTAAAGCAAAGAAATACATTGTAGTACAAGATTATTACTCAAATTATATTGAATTAATGCGGAAGGCAAGTACTAATGCCAAAACAGTTATTCTTTGTCTCAAAAGTATTTTTAGTAGACATGGTATTCTAGTTGAGTTATTCTCAGACAATGGGCCGCATTTTATTCTGCAGAGTTCAAGACTTTCATTTTTGAATGGGCAATTCATCATAATACGTCAAGTCCCTACATACCAAGATCGAATGGGTTGGTAGAGTCAGCCGTAAAGATATGTAAACGCTTACTTACAAAGGCAAATGAGCATGAAACAGTTCCTTATCTTGCTCTTCTTCAATTCAGGAATACGCCTAGAGGAAATCTACCGTCTCCAGCACAATTGTTAATGTCTCGGACACTCAGAACGCAATTACCAACAGTATCAAAAAGCTTCAAACCGAGAACAGTGAAGTTTGAAGAATTTATAAAAACTAAGGATGAAAATAAAGATAAAATGAAGACATACTATGATAGAAAGACTAAACCATTGCCAGAACTACAAGAAGGAGAGAAAACCTATTTTAGGAAAATGCCGAATACTCCATGGGTTCCAGGCACAGTAATGCGAGGAAATGATATCAAAAAAAACCTATGGATGGCCATTTCGTCTTTATTAGGACTCATCAGCACATGATAGCTCTGAAGTCTGAATGATACAAGGTATTCTTGGAACTTGAAACGAAATGGCACCTTCTTTCAGGTATAAAAATACCGAAGACGCCATCGCTAGATTCATAATAACAACCTTCTTCCATAACATGATCCTTGAACGAAGTAACGAGATGTTTAACCTTTCAGCGAGCGCGCAGTCGTAAAATTTACGACAAATGCGCCTTATCGCTTCCTCCACTTTTACCACTAAATTATAAGCATCGAGCCAGCGTGACCATTTTTAGTAGATTTCTACTTTTTTGGTAGATTTTCAACATAATTCATACATTTTTTGTAGGAAGAAATCTTTAGTAGATTATGAACGTTGGGCAGATCTGTCGGTGAAAGTAGCAACTACATGCTTCCGTATCCCCATCTCGTGAGCTAGCTCTGAACCTAATTATTTATTCGCTCTGTGGGTAGAGTAATTTGCAACTTTACTTCAGCACTTCACAAGTGTCGCACTGTCGCAGACTTAATGATCATCCCCTCACCCGACTGTGTGTTTACAGTGTTTTCTAATAGTCTAAGTCGAGTTAAATTCAATACTGGTACTTTTTAATAAAGAATGAAAAGAAAATACGAACAAGCATATCGTGCAGAATGGGAGCAGGATCCCACATTTTCTTCATGGCTTTGCAAGTCTTCGAAAGATGGACAAAGCGCCCACTGTAAAGCATGCAAAAGTGACGTTCTTCCTCGTTTGGCATCCTTAAAAGAACATTCCTCTTCAGCAAAACATAGAAAAAGAATAGTCGGATATTCAGGATGTTCCCAGGTTTGTATAGATATCAATTTCTTCATTTATTGGTGAAACAAATATTTTTTTCTCGCAGATTGATAAGTTCTTCAAAAAGTCATCACTTTCCGATGAAGTTAAGAAGGCCGAAATCAAGATTGTAGCTGTGCTTTTGGAACATAACGTTTCATTCAGAGTAATGGACCATTTAAGTATAGTGATCAACCAATCATTCCACGATTCAGAAATAGCTAAAAATTTTTCATGTAAACGGACAAAATCTAGCGCAGTAGCATATAATGTACTGGGTAATAATTTTGAAACTAAAATGCTTACGGATTTAAAATCCGGATTCTCAACATTTTCTCTGATCATAGATGAATCTACCGATGTGAGTGTAATAAAAACCCTGGCTATAGCCATCAAGTATTATTCAACAGACACTAATACTGTGAAAACAAATTCCTTTGTTCGGTAGATATTCAAGGAGAAACATCCGAACATTTATTTGATGCTATCAATTGTGCTTTGACTGATCGGGGTCTCAACTTACAATCTGTAATCGGGTTTGCAGCTGACACGACCAATGTGATGTTTGGACAAAAGTCTGGCATAGTTGCCAGAATAAGAAATGTAAATCCACATTGCATTTTCGTGAAATGTGTGTGTCATTCTGTCGCTTTGGCGGTAAGTCATGCATGCAAGATTTTGCCCGAACAATAGAACAATTGGTTAGGGAGGTACACAGTTACTTTTCTCAAAGTAGCAAGAGACAGCGAGAGTTTTCTGAATTTCAGGAATTTACAGAGTCTGAACAACACAAAATTTTGAGATTCTACGATATCAGATGGTTATCACTTCACACTTGTGTCAGCAGAATTTTGGAGCAGTGGCAAGCCCTGAAACTTTTTTTTCAAGGGCAATATTTTCAAGATAGGAAACAAAATGCAGGTTGTGAGTTTTTATTTAATTGTTTAAATGACCACTTGACAAAACTTTATTCTTATTTTTTGGATTTTATTTTGCCTATAGCAGATAAATTCAATGTAATCTTTCAGGGAGACTACCCTGTTGCGCATAGATTATATAAAGATATGTCTGGCATGTATATATCAATATTGAGCTGCTATATGAATAACAATTATGTAAAAACCACACAACCCTGCGATTTAGACCCTAATTCATCAATGCATTTCTTACCAAAGAATAAAATGTATTTAGGTGTTAATGTGGCGAAGCACCTGAACATTTTTAAAGAGGACATTCCCCAAGACCACATCAATGACTTTTTGAATAGGTGCCAGCTATTTTTGATAGAATTATCAAAACAATTAAAATGTAGGTTACCACTCGAAAAAGATCTATTCAAGGAGTTAACATTTTTAGATCCACAAATAGCCGTTTATGGTGAGTTTGCTACTCTTGAGCCTATACTCTCAAAATTTCCTAATTTAGTCCCTGAGAATAAAAAACAATGTATCGATAACGAATATCGGGAGTTGAAAATAGATCCAACTGTTGCAGATTTGCTTGCTTCTGGAAGCACAAATATAACACCTGATGTAGAGACCTTTTGGTCAAATATAGGAAAATTATGTGACAGTGAGAAGAAACTGGAATTTGAAAATATAAGTATATTTGCCAATCAAATGCTCTGCCTTCCAGTGTCCAATGTAAAATGTGAAAGAATTTTCTCTGATATTAATAGAATTAAGACAAAAGATAGAAATAGGTTCATCAATGCCAATGTCACATCAATAATACACGCGAAAGAAGTTTGAAGGAAATAGGTGATTGTTGTGATTTAAACCCGGATGAAATATGGTGATTTCAATGGAAGAGAAAACATTATATAAAAATATAAATAAAAACTCTGTATGAAAAATCTTGCATACATTATTAAAAATTAAGTGATTTTATTTGAAAATCGTATTTTTTGTAACTATCCTATGAATAATATCAATTACTTTTTTGTATAATAAAATTCTTTAATTAAAGTCCAGTATTTTGCTTATCCTATCATTTCTACCTCTAGTACATGAATTTGTGTTGTACGTACGTAGAATATAGATGGCGCAGGCATCGGTCGATAAAGCAGATTTCTGTTATCGGTTTAGTAGATTTTTGGTAGATTTCTGCCATTAATTGTGTAGATTCCCAAAATGGTCACGCTGGTCACACATTTCATTCATAAATAGCTCGAGTGTCGCTTCTGTGGTGTTCTGTGGTATTATCGAATACGCAGACACCTTTCGAGGAAACAACGGCGTTACAACCGTCTGTAGTTCCTACTCAGAGACGTAGGCACGCGCCACGCAGTGGTTCCACACCGTACGACATATAGAGACGCCATAACCATTAGTTCCGATGGACTAAAATGCTCTACACGCGGCCACAAAAAGTGGAGCCATGTTGGATACGTGTAGTTATTGCGGAGCTCTATTTTACACGGAGAAAAAACCAATAGAAGCGAAGAACATACCTCGTGTTGTAACCAATGCGCGTATACTCTGCATCATTGAGTCCTTGCCTTGCATCAATCAAGGAGTTATACCTGGGTGAGTTCAATGATAACAAATTGAATAATAATAATTGTTTTCATTCAAATTGAGATTATGTATTTTAGGTTTCCAATTATTCAATTCTAACGATCATAATAAACAAATTATGACGGTATAATAATATCATTTCATATAGGAAATGGATCAGCAGAGTTCAGAAAAACATCAGATACCTGAACAGTCTATTTGCGATGGCGTCATTTAAACCTCAAGACCCATACCTGAGAGGAAAGGACAGGGACATTGGAGTTTCTCACTATGCGGCCAAATCATTTCTCATTTCCTCGAACCCATTCCAAATTCACAGGATTTAGAAAGACCGAAACTAAACCAGATTTACTTTTTTGACATGGAGGAAGCGTTGAATAGAAGAAATTCCTTCGCCCAGGGAACGGTGGATCCGCGACTTTTGGAAAAAATTGAAAACTGCTTGCGCAGGCACAACCGATATATACGGGCATATAAAACAATGGGGGAAGAATTAATAGAACGCAGAAATCAAAATATGGACCTGGAGAATATTATAATTGGGATAACCAAGGAACCCGTTATGAATATTCTAGCTGCCCAACAGAATCCAACTTGGCGACCCGGTCGCAGTGATATCGCTGCCATTTTCGAGGGCATTGAACCACCGGTCAATGTTGATCTCGTATTGTATCCGCACAGCTCCAATAATCCCGAAGCGCAAAACAGGCATCACGAATTGAAACTGTTGAATCCAATGGCCGATCCAATGGTGTATCCTCAGCTATTCCCTTGTGGCGATAACGGTTTAACCACAGACCTCCTTTACAACGAGAGCAGCAATCGGCGCACACGAAGATCTGTCACACTGCTGCAATACTACAGATATAGGCTGTATATTCGTGACACTTTCTCAACCATCCATCACGGAGGAAAATTGTTCCAACAATACATAGTTGACGGATGGTTGAAAAATGAAATGAGCCGATTGTGGTGGATAAGGCAGAACCAAAATTTATTCAGAAGAACCGCTGAAGGCGCTTCAACAGAAATAGAGAGGATGGCCATGTGGGTCGAGCAGTCATTTTACCATCTAATTTCGTGGATGGGGAAAGAAACAGGTTTAAGGAGTACATGGACTCGATGACGGTGGTTGCACGGTTCGGAAAACCCGATTTATTTATCACCTTCACCTGTAATCCCAAGTGGCCGGACATCACGAACAATTTGATGAGCCACCAGAATGGGAGAACAGACCGGATTTGATCTGCAGGGTGTTTCGCATTAAATTATTGGCGTTCATGGAAGACATCGTTAAAAAGCAACTTTACGGTGTAGTGGTAAACCATCACTTGGTGATTGAGTTCCAAAAAAGAGGACTTCCACACGCACACATAGTGATAACGCTACACCAGGATGACAAACTGAGGGACACAGAGGTTGTAGACAGTATTATCAGTGCAAGGATACCAGACCGTTT
Source organism: Propylea japonica (assembly GCA_013421045.1). NCBI lineage: Eukaryota > Metazoa > Arthropoda > Insecta > Coleoptera > Coccinellidae > Propylea > Propylea japonica. The sequence continues at coordinate 11,948 of JACDNR010000401.1, read as the reverse complement.
CACCCAACCTCTGCTATATGACCGTGTGAAGAACTTTCAATTGCATGCACCCTGCGGGCTTGAATCCTGACGCCTCATGCATGAAAGATGGAAAGTGTACAATTTTTTTTTCCAAAGCCCCACAGAGAAATGACAGCATTTGCAGTTGGACGTAACAAAAGGCCCGAGTATAAAACGACCCGATGATGGAACCGATATTTTTGTCGAAAATTGGAACCGCTTCATCACTAACTGTCGGGTCGTGCCGTACAACGCTTATGCGATTGCAAAGTACAACTGCCACATCAACTTTGAGGCGGTTGGTTCTCTCAATACGATAAAGTATTTACACAAATACGTGAATAAAGGACCGGACTCAATCACGGTCTACGTAGATGAACCAACAGGTGGTGGTGCAAGTGGTACAGCTCGAAATGTGCAGACATCCAGAATCGATGAGGTTCAAGATTACCTCGATGCGAGATATGTAAGTGCGATGGAGGCCACTTGGAGGGTATTTCAGTTCAAGATGCACGATAGGTCACATTCGATCCTGTTTTTTCTAATACATTTGCCCGGTCGAACGGGCATTTTCTATACCGAGAAGACGTTCAGGTAATTACAATGATTTCTGAGTACACATAAATTTAACAATTGAATTACAGTTACGATGATGGATAATATATATGCGGTTTCATTTACAGGTCGATCACAGGTTGGAAAAAGTCTCAAAACTTGAGGCATGGTTCTCCTTGAATCGCCGAGACCAGCAGCAAGACCACACAGATACACTGAGATACTGTAGCATTATGTTTGGGAGGATAGATCTGGACAATGGAAAAAACGAGCGAAAGTGAGCAAGCAGTTTGGTCGATTGGCAGAGGTGAGCCCAGCAGAAGGACGAATGGAAAAATTCTTCCTCCGATTTCTGCTGAAAAAGAATTAGAGGTGCCACATCTTTTGATGATCTGTTGACCCTGGATGACGGATACAGATGTGACACATTTCGTGAGTCCTGCAGAAGAAAAAATTGCTTCACGGAGATAGTGAAGAGTTCAAGAAATGCCTTGATGAAGCGAAATCGTCATGTCATCCCAAGAGGCTTAGAAAGCTGTTTTCGATGATCTGTTGCATCGGGATAGAAGAAGACATGGAGCAGATCCGAGGATTGTGGCAATCCTTCAAAAAATACCTCATAGCCGATTTCCGCTATAGAGGAATGAATCGACACGATGCCCTGCTGCTTGCGTAGAAATAATCGGAGATATCATATCACGTTGTCGAGGAGAAGTTTCATTACGAGATTTAGGAATTTGCGTGGATGATAACGATGATTATTATGTATCGAGTAGCGAGGACGAAGATGGCATCGGTGGACCAGTTGGATGATCAATGATGAAGAATATGATGCGATTTTGCCGGACTGAAGCAGCCTGTATAATGTTTTCTGCATTAAATAAAGACCAAAAAAATATTCTTGAGAGTTTTGAATGCCTGCGCTACCAGAATGAATTTCCTTACCGTCCTAAATTTACGAGGATCTAATGGAGAACGGAGACGTGACAAGTTCACATATCGTCGATCGTCAAAAAGAAAATCTCTTTTATTTGGACGGTCCTGGGGTAACGGGGAAAACGCATCTATACAATACGCTTATAAGAATTCTGCAGGACATTTTAGATCAAAAAGTGATCGCAGTCGATTGGACCGCATCGCGGCAAACATACTGATTAGTGGCTCCACTGTGCATAGAGCTTTCAAGCTGCCATCAGTCTGTCGGAAGAATCGACTTGCGGGTTCGATATAGAGTCGCCCCGTTCAGATAATATAAAAAAAGCAGCACTTATTATTTGGGATGAAGCGCCGATGACGCCTAGAAATGCAGTGGAAGCTGTTGATAGGTATTTGAGGGACATTATGAGGAGGTATGAACCTATGGGTGGAAAGTGCGTGTTATTCGGAGGAGACTTCAGGCAAATACTCCCTGTAGTAATTGGCGGTCATCGTAATGAAGTGATAGCTCAAACTTTAAAAGCGATCGTTCGTAAAGTTGAAGCTGAACCAGAATATGAGAGCAGCCCGAAATCCTCAAATGGCTCAAATGCATAAAGATTTGAACGGATGCATATTGACCAATGGCTTCTGAGAATGGGAGATGGTAATTTGACCTTCGTCCGCCTTAATAAAAAGAGCTCCGAAATTTGATTGAAATACCAAATCGTTTTGTTGAGGCTTCGATGACGAATTGATAGATTTTTTTTCCTAATTTTTCGGCAATTTTCAACATGCCGTAACTTTGAGAGGAACGGTCGTACAAGAATTTAAGAAGGAGATTGTAGCTCCAAGTGTCTAGTTTTTGGATTAGAACTTCGAATATTTTAAGTTTCAGTGGTTTTTGAGTAATGATAGAAAAATCAGCAACAAAAAAATTCTCAAAATTTCACCACATTTTTTTTTTCTTGTCTACGCGCGTGGAAATTTTATTTTTGCATAATCGTTATAATGATGGGATACTTTGTTGATTCAGCTTCAATTTATTTTTCATTGACCTCAATACCTCACTTCTCGCCGAGATATCGGTCTTCAAATTAGGGCTGGGTCGATCGTGATTGATTGGATCATTTTGACTCGATCACGACCCAAACAGAAGTGATTCGATCACGGGTCCCGAAAAGACCATTTGGGTCTTCAACTCGGTCACGTTTGACCCGCTCATTTCGACACGAATACGAAAGAAGGATCCGAAAAGACCCGATCATTTCAAATTTCGATATTCAACTCGGTCACGTTCGAGTGACCCGCTCTCAGTCAGAGCATGACGTCAGTCATGAATCATGAACTATGAATTACGAAAACGAAATAAGGCATGGGTTATCCGCCCTCAGAGAAGGAACAAAGGAAGCTTTACTTTGGCTTCGGGCTGTGATGGTAATGGATATACCTAGAATTAATGTATTCGCCGATTTCGGTAGATTTGTCATTTATTCGGAACTTTGAGAATGTAGATAGCCCGAGATCGAAATTAGAGAATATCTAATGATTGAATGACAAACCAATCGATTGGGCAAATATGATTAATGATTGATTGTGAATTCAATTTTACTGTATCGAACTTAAGATGAGATTAATAAATTCGGGGAAGATCATAAATAATTGCTGTTTGGATTAGCAAGGCGATCCATATTTCTCATACCAGCCATTATGATTATTAAAGTAAACTTGAATGAAAGGAACTACATATGAATTTAAATAACTTGAACTTCTATATTGACAGGTTCACCTTCTTTTTAATGATTGAACACCTACGTTAATTTTATTATCAAATTTAAGGAATTATGGGCGTATTCTAGTTGGACTGAGCTCAAACCAGCTCGTGAATTTCTCGAAATATGATATAAATATATATTCTATATAGAGGGGAGTCTTTGACTTGAGCATATTTCAACAGTATATTCTTGGAATGAAAAGATTTTTTTTCATTAACTAATATTTACTATTCATCTGCGGTAAATTATATATAGTTCAATTCTCTCACGAGTAAGTTTGTGACACACACTTCAATACGTATTTAATTTTAATTGTAGCAACTATAAAATGGAATGATTCATACATATTAATAGAATTCATATTTTCACTCAAATTGCAAGAAAAACTGTTTTACCTAAAAACACCTGTGAAATTTGAGCATCATCTGAGAATGACATTTCGGTGAAAAATATTTTCGGGTCTTGCTTCTATTAAGTATCCATTAAGTAAGGGCTCCATGAAATTCAAAAGTTTTATTACTACCCCTACCTGGCATAATTGTTTTTTAATCTTTACCGAATATTTTACCTGTGAAATTTAAGCATCATCTTAGGAAAACATTTCGGTAAAAAATATTTAAGGAGCTTGCATCTTTGGTATAGATCAGTTTTTCTGGAGTAACAATCTGCGAACATTGAGCTGTTCTGAGTTTTTCTAGTTTTTTGTGTGCTATTCGACGAAAAGTTTATTTGTATTATTTGTATTTAGATGTAAATCATTTGTATGGCTGGGCAATGTCACAGTATCTGCCATATGGAGGATTTAAGTGGGTAAACAAAAACATTGACATTACTCAAATACCTGATGATTCTCCAGAGGGTTATATTTTAGAAGTTGATCTCGAATATCCTCATCATCTTCATGATCAACATAGAGACTTACTATTTTGCGCAGAAACGATGATACCACCCGTTCAAAGTCTCCCAAATTATTAACCACTTTATTTACATGGAAAAACTATATTCTTCATTATCAAAATCTCAAACAAGTATTATCACATGGTCTTGTACTTAAAAAATTCATAGAGTTCTTCAATTCAATCAATCTGCTTGGCTCAAAATATATATTGATGAAAATACGCTATTACGACAAGCTGCTCGAAATGATTTTGAGAAGAATCTTTTCAAACTGATGAACAATGCAGTGTTTGGAAAAACAATTGAAAATATTAGGAAACATCGAAAAATAAGACTAGTTAATCATTGGCATGGTAGATATGGAGCAAAAAATCTAATTGCGAGTCCAAATTTTAAAAATAGAATGATATTAGATGATGATTTAGTGTAATTGAAATGAAAAAAACATCACTTATATTTAACAAACCATATATGTAGGTATGTCCGTATTAGATATTTCAAAAATATGTTTATATGAATTCCATTATGACTATTTTATACCCAATTTCAATAATAATTGTAAATTGAATTATGTAGACACAGATAGTTTAATCTATGAAATAAGTAATCAAAATCCATATGAGCAAATCAAACTAGACTGTCATACTCGATTTGATACCTCCGACTACCCTGAAAATAATTCATATGGGATTCCTCGTGTAAACAAAAAAGTATTAGGCAAGATGAAGGATGAAAACAATGTTCAATAATGACTGCATTTGTAGGTTTAGGATCTAAAATGTATTCTTTTGTATTGATTCGAGAGAAATCAAGAAAATCAAAAGCATCAAAAAAACGTTGTCAAAAAATTATCGTTTGATGATTATGTGCACTGTCTATTGAATGATGAAATTAAATATATTAAACAAAGGAGTATCGTTTCAAAACATCACAATATGTTTTCTGTTGAACAAGAAAAAATTGCTCTCTGCAGTAGAGATGATAAGCGATACCTCATGCCAAATAACCACACCACCCTACCTTGGGGTCATTATAATATATTAGATTAATTTATATGTCTATTTAGTTTGATGAACCATTTCTTGTGAACCTTGGTAAAGCTGAAATAGTGAAATATATTACACAAAGAACTGATCTAGGAATGAAGTTTAAAGAAGAATTTCCAAGAGAATATGAAGATGCAATGAAGATATCTACTAATAGATGGATGCTGGTTGGAGATTTCGTATCATATTTACTAGGCCTTCTAAATGAATTCGTTGAAATTATAATTTTTATACCAGAGGATGATGCATTGGATTACTTTTTACGAAGTGAAAATGGTTGAAAATTACAATCATCACCCTTATCTGAATATTCTTACAATTTTAAGAGCATCCATAATAATGACTTCAAGTTCTACTTATGAAACAATATTTGATTGTAACAAACATGTTGTAATTGATATATTTTGTTATTTAGATTTACTTTTTGAATCACATGTTTGTAAAAAAAGGTCTACATTTTACGATCGAATACTCTGATTGATATCAATTTTGGAAATGACAATTTTTACGTTAATTCTAAAATAAAAGTGATACTTGAGAAATGTAAGAAAAAAATGTATAACCCATTGTCTCTTAAATACATGACTTTGTGTAAAGTATGTTCCAAACTACTTGTAGCATATGACATTCTTTTTTTTCTTTAAATTGAGAAATGTTGATTTATAAATGATTCCCAAGGTTCAATAAAAATGAAATGAAAATATCTCAGTTTTTTTATTCATGTAGCGTTCTTCCACAACCCGTTCACTGAATTCAAATAATAGATTTTACTTTAATTCCAAAACAAAAGTGATAACTTGAGAATGTATTGTCACTTAAATATATATGTGTAAAGTGAGTTTCAAATACTTGACATTTTCTTTAAATCGAGAAATGAACTGTACTATCTCAGTTAAAGATACTTGAGAAATTTAAAAGGAATTGTACAAAACATTGTCTCTGAAATATATTACTTTGTCTGAAGTGAGTTTCAAAATACCTATAATACATGACATTTTTTTTTTTAATTTAGTAATGTCAATAGATGATTCAATAAAAAATGAAATAAAATATCTCAGTTTTAATTTGATTCAGATTTTTTAGAAGTGATGAATGAAAAAATGTCTGTTTTTCATACCATATACCGAGGAGTGTGGTAATATTGCATTAGCTTTTATTCTTAAAAATAATAGGTGAAAGGAAAAAACGAATTCTGTTAATATTTATTCATTTTTATGAGATAAATAAACCTTGTTTTACATTTAAGTTTCTTAAACCTAGTAATATTATACAATACACTTAATACTCTTAATATTAATAAATTATAAGTTCAGTCTTCATTATTGCACTTTAGATGTCTTGTAACTAAAGTTTCTACTTTTGGTAGGAACGTGCATACCCACCGCAAAAGTTCATCGCAATTGTTCATTGTGCACATACACTCATTTAGCGTATGGTTCAAACATTGGGGGGTTTTTTTCACAAATTTCGGAGGAGTCCATCCGAAGTTCTCGACATCTATTATTTGTAAGCATCTATCCATAATATGATTTTTTAAAAAATGGCACTTTTGGTGTCCATTCACGTACACTATGTCATTTTCTTTCAACACACTTCTAATTACCTCACCTACTTCGCGATAGTCAATTACTCCGTCACTATATTTAAGTCCATGATGGCGCTGCTCCAAATATCTAACTGTTTTTCTATCTGAAGAATTAGATATTTGAAATTTTTCAAAGGTCTCATAATGAAATGAGACGTTTTCATTCCACTTATGAACGATATCTCTTTAGCACAGAACGAGCCATCTACCATGAAACCTTGTATATCGCACAACTACAATATTCATTATAGTTGAGTAATCTTTTTCACTTCTTCAGATAGTGGTTTGTATTCTACTACACAATCATGCACTATGACACAGTATGATCTTGTATTTTTCGGGAACCCTCTTAAGGATTCAATCTCTACTTTCACATCGATTGTTGCCGACTTGAACGTTTCATCACGTCTGGAGCAATCCAACACATGCAGCGCTTTTTGTTTGAATTCATCGAATGAAAGTAGAGGAAATTTTCTCTTACACCCATAACTGTATGCAAAGTTTATATAATTTTGGAAAGCTTCAGCATAATCATTCTGATCGAAATTCAAATGTAAATTTTCTTGTGGAATTATGTCACTATTTAGAAGGGCACGTACATCAGATATATTTAGATGATCGAATAGTGTGGGATCTTCATCAATATTGTTTTTCTTGTTTGTTTGGAAACAGCAAATTATGTATCTAGGACATTCAATTTCTGTCGATGTTTTTACTGCCCAAATTTCTTTAGTACCACCTGATGGTAATGATGGTAGTTCATGTATTTCCCTTTCTGAAGGGCATTAAAATAGTCTTATTAGATCTAATTGCATTCAACAAATCCATTTTTAGAACATCATTAGGATATATATGTTTAACCTTGAGTTCGATACTATCAATGGTAATTTTACCTGCTGTATCTTTAGTAGAACCATGAATTTTTTATTGCATTGTTGTCATTTTGCGATCTTACTAAGCGGAATGTCTGTTTTCCGCACATCGCAAACTGATAATCTTTGAAGAAATTGAATAAATGTTGAACTGGTATTCTGAAAAAAAACTTCCATCTGTATTTATGGCAGGATTATTAGGATAGTTCCAACTTGATATTTGAAGTTCCTTCGTATTATCATCTTCATAGCATAAATATCCTCTTATTGTTGATATTATACCAGGATCTCTGGCCATCTCTACTTCTGTACCACATAATTCGTATGATATGGAATCAAAAAGAAATGCTCCAGCGTTATTCACAAATTTAACTTCACCAGTACCTTGAGTTCTTGTTAATTTACCTTTGATAATGATTGCAGCATCATACATCAGGAGCCAACAATCTGGTCGATTTACTGTGATTTCAATTGCATCAGAGTTATTGAACGACTTGATGAATGGAAGATATGTACGACTCTCAACTTTTACAATTGATTCATCTGTGTTTATGGGTTGATAAATATCGAAAGCGTGGTTGGACATTATAGCCGATTGATTGTAGAAAGATTAAATTCTCGTAAGAGAGACGTTTGTGTGACGGTTGTGATGTCCTCTTGACGACTGATGCTTTTTGGGATGATGGATGATCTTTAAATGTTGTGAATACTAAGACCATCTTTTCAGTTCCAATCTTATGATTATTTCTTCTCCTTGAAAATTTAACAAATCACCGTCTTGATCAACTGCTTTCAATGTAATATTACGTATTCGATACGTTGTTAGAGGTAGGTATACCAAGTTGTGTGGTACTTCATCAATAGCAAATCCTGGATCGGAATTCACTGCAAATTCATAAAGTGTATGAGATGGACGCTCATTATAAAATGATCCTTCAATCAGGTTGCATTCAATATTTATAGTTCGAACTTTGATAATGTTCACTGGTAAATCTGATTCATGAATTTTTCCTGGTTCAAGAACTCTCTTCTTCGAAAAACCTAATAAGGATCCAATAGAATCGTCATGGGTGAAATCAATTCTCTTATTCTTATGAAATATTTCACATTTGAGGGTATTATTATTCGGTCTCAAGAAGAATGAAGATGTTCCTTTCTCAGTTTCATATTCATTTTCCAATTTAGACCTTATAAATGCTTCCATATCTGATATTTCATAGGTTCCAGTCGGTAGTTGGAACGTACTCTTCTTCCCTTCATGTGATGAAATATAAAATTTATTGTATTTTTGTACATTGGGTATCGTATTATATGAATAAAATCCAATCAGTGCTAAACCATAATTGAAATCCCTGTTCAGTTCAATAGGAACAGGAAAATCTACTGATAGAATCGATGACGATCTTTTAAAGTGAAGAGCAAAGACATGACTGAACGAAATAACACAAACTCAGAATATTTTATAACTGTATTATCCAATCAGAAATTTCAAGCACAAATAACCACAATTAGAAGTATTGAATTTTTGATAACAATTCCTATTATATTTTATTAACACTTGAAATATTGGATAACCTCTTTAGGAGGTTTAAGATTACCAAAACTATCAAATATTCAACATCATTTCCTTTCTTCTTATATGCTACCCAATGTGTTCCAGGTCCCTCGGATGAATCTAAATTGACAATTCCACTTTCATTCTTTTTAGGTATTTTCGGTAGTGTATTCCTCATGAAAACACCTCTGAAATGTTTTATCCCATAATGTCTTGCAAAGTCATCAATTTCATAATCATAGAGAGCTCTATTGGTAGATTATTCAGTTTTTTGATTGTTTTCTCTCAGATAGAGTCCAAATCCACGCTTAGATTTTTTTATGAAAATACATGTCCAATAGATTCCATCACTTTGTTATGTCGTTGATCTTCTTCCCAATTTCTTCTTAGCATTCTTAGCATCGATGACAGTTTTCGCTACAGCGCTTGCACCACCTAACATTGCTCCTAATGCAGATAGTCCTGCGAATATAGGTATGAGTGGGAGAAGTCCTCCAGACTTCGATTCGACTGGAATAATGCGGGGGATCCTTATTTTACTTTTTCCCCCAGCTTTCTGAACTGCCTTTCGAGCTGCCCTAAGTGCTATCAGCGATGATTTGTTTAAGTCATTAACGTTTGATTTCATCAAAATTTTATGAGTTGGATTCAAAACAGAACTCTTGAATGATTTTCTTATTATTTGTCTGAGATCCCATACCCATTTTTCTTTTCATTTTCATCGCTCCGGTGACTACTAATGCAGCACTTTTTTCACCAATTGAAGCGTCTTTGGATTTAACACGTTCCCAAGCTTCGTCTTCGAGTATCTTGTCAGCAGCGTGTCTCTCAATCAAAGAATTGCTTTCAGAATATGCAATGTCGTGCTTTTTACAGGAATCGTCTAGCTTATTAATACCCATCGTTTCTAGCTAATCGTTTTTCGAGTTTAGTACCTGGACCACAAAAATTATATGCGGGAATGTGCAGTTCAATTGGTAACTTATTGATGAATGAATTCAGTAAGCCGTCTCCAACGAAGGATAACATAGTACTGACTGTTTAACGATAATTTCAAACTTTATATATTAGAATCTCATTATCAAAAAATCATCAGTAATAAGAAAGATGCGAATCAATCAGCATAAGTCATGTTACCCGTATTAAATTTAGATTTTCAAATTCATAGAGTTCTTCAATTCAATCAATCTGCTTGGCTCAAATATATATTGATAAAAATACGCTATTACGACAAGCTGCTCGAAATGATTTTGAGTAGAATCTTTTCAAACTGATGAACAATGCAGTGTTTGGAAAAACAATTGAAAATATAGGAACCATCGAAAATAAGACTAGTTAATCATTGGCATGGTAAATATGGAGCAAAAAAATAATTGCGAGTCCCAATTTTGAAAGTAGAATGATATTAGATGATGATTTAGTTGTAATTGAAATGAAAAAACATCACTTATATTGATATGAGCAATCAAACTAGACTGTCATACTCGATTTGATACCTCCGACTACCCTGAAAATAATTCATATGGGATTCCTCGTGTAAACAAAGAGTATTAGGCAAGATGAAGGATGAAAACAATGGTTCAATAATGACTGCATTTGTAGGTTTAGGATCTAAAATGTATTCTTTTTGTATTGATTCGAGAGAAATCAAGAAAATCAAAAGCATAAAAAAAAACGTTGTCAAAAAATTATCGTTTGATGATTATGTGCACTGTCTATTGAATGATGAAATTAAATATATTAAACAAAGGAGTGTCGTTTCAAAACATCACAATATGTTTACAGTTGGGTCGCCTTCCGGAGTTGCTGTAATCTGCAAATTTCGCATATTATTTGACCTAGAATATGGTTTATTGAATACATGAGAGGTCAACACTGCTTCCTGATAGTTTTCCATGGAATTTGAATTCTTGATATTTTAAATGCGATTTCTACTGGATATTTGTTCTATCTAAAAATCGAAAGTTCAAGATTATTTGATTTGTGGTTGGGTGAATAATACACCTAGAGGCGTCAAAATAAACAATATTTTTATTCTATTTATATTTATTAACATCTGACAACACCTTCTTTTCATATAATGAATACACTCAAGCATAGCATAAATTGTACATAGGATGAGTTGATGCAGAATGTTTTAATTATATCAATAGGATTTTCAAATGAATGTACACATTCTAAAAATTTACAATAATATGATTTGAAATGTAATTCGTTCAACATTTTGATTTTATTAGCATAATAATATTCAATCTTAACATTTCAGCTACTTCAGCTTCATTAAAAACAGGAAAACTTTATTCTTAGAGACGCCCACTATTTTAGCTTCTGAAATAGTTCCATACTGAAACATGTAGATCAGTGAAATTTGAACATGTTCCATTGGATTTCTATCAATTCGATGAACGTTTTCCATTCGAATTCCAATCCATTGATAACACTAAATTATTACTGGAATTAATACTGCTGGTGAAAATTGTCTCCCTTTGCTGAAACCACATTGTACCTCATGGTCCTATGGTAAATTGTGATGATAAAATCAGATATTTTTCGTTTTGCACTTCATTTTCATAATATGTAAAATTTTATTCAGCTCTTCATTATACCTATCAGTGTTGGAGCACATTCTGAATCAGATTTTTCCTATAGACTAAACTTGAAATTTCACAGATTCAATCATTAATTTGACCATTTCTTTTTCTGCGCAGAAATAACTTGCGTTTAAATATATTTATACACTAATTGAAT